>JASVEL010001829.1:0-39248 GCA_032618575.1 Nicotiana noctiflora
CTATAATTGTGGGCTGTAAGCCTTGTTTGGGGCCTTGTGCCGATCTGTAGCGTCCTTAGAGGACAATATTTATGTGATAGCTAAAGATTGCTTAAATCATTGATCTCAGTCCTGGAAATTGAAATCACACTTTTGAAATGCTAAGTCACCGGCTTTTACAAACTTAATAAAGTTAAAGTATTTTTCATGAATTATGAATTGAGAACTGGAAATGAGGAAAATGAATTGTTTTGTGACTTAATTGCTTATTGTGGACTGAGTATGGGATCGGGCTGCACGCCGCAGTGGTTGATATGAGGATCGGGCTGCACGCCGCAGCAGTATTGCGCTTGGGCTGTAGGAGCCCCTCCGGAGTCTGTACACACCCCCGGTGAGCGCCGTCGACGTTAAATTGGATCGGGCTACACGCCGTAGCGGTTATGTGCATTGCATTGCATTTGTATTTGTTGAATTACTCTTTGGTAGTTGTGTTGGATTGTTGTTGCTAGTTCGTAGGAGATTCGGACTGTAGTGTAGCTTCATATTGTGGTATTTTGTGGATTTCTTACTGTCAGCTACATATATATATTTGTTACTCACTGAGTACTTAGTACTCACCCCTACTCCCTGCACCTTTGTGTGCAGACTCAGGTACACAGGAGCAGTAGACGGACATCTCCAGCGTTTACATTGTCACATCGAGTTGCTGAGGTAGCTGCCTACGTTCGCAGAGCCTAGCTTCTCCTCTCATTCCAGTTGTTATTGTATATTTTGTATTCGGACTTGAGTACTTCTATATCGTACTCTCTATTTCCTATTGGGTTTTGTTAGAGGCTCTAGACTTGTGACTCCGGATCTTTGGGAGTGTCAGTATTTTGTTTAGTATTATTATTATTGGAGTTCTTAAACTCATATATTCTTCTTGGGTTGTCCATTTGGGACGGATATCTATGTGTTAATTGAATTGTTGGTCTGGCTGGCCTAGCTGGATTGTTGGGCGCCATCACGACCGGTTTTGGGTCGTGACAAGTTGGTATCAAAGCTCTAGGTTATTAGGACTCGCGAGTCATGAGCCGGTTTAGTAGGCTTTCGCAGATCGGTACGTAGACGTCCGTATCTATCTTCGAAGGGCTACATAAACTTTAGGAAAAACCTCATTTTCTTGAATTCATATCGTGCGATTTGTGTTATCATGAAATTAAATCTTTCCATATTCTATTCTCTCGCGGATGGCGAGAACACGAGCTAACGGACGTGGCGGACGACCACCATTGGCACCCGAGAGGCCGTGGTCGTGGTAGAGGTAGGGCGACAGTACTGAGGTACCTGGCGACCCACCGGCCGATGCACATAGGACCAGATTCCGGCGGTGAACGCTCCGACGGCTCGAAGTTCGAGCACCGGCGAGTGCCTGATCGTGATACCGGGTCTTCGGGAGACCTTGGCTCGGATATTATCAGTGTGCACAGGGATTGGCACAGGTAGTTGTTGCTACTGCTGCAGGTATCATCTTCACGGGCGGGGGGAGGGAATCGGACCCCCGTGGCTCACACACGCGAGCCAGTTCAGCCAGTTGCGCCGTTGCACCGGCTCCTCGCATATGTGGTTCCGGTTATGCCCGACGATGAGCGAGCGTTGTTTGGAGAGATTTGAGAGGTTACGGCCTCCGACATTCAGTGGATCTGAGGGCGAGGATGCCCAGGGTTTTCTTGACAGATGTCGGCGTATGCTTCGCACCGCGGGTATTCTAGAGTCCAGCGGTGTTTCATTCACCACTTTCCGGTTCACAGGTGCAGCTTTCCAGTGGTGGGAGGATTTTGAGAGGCGTAGGCCCGCTGGGGCAGTGCCCCTCACTTGGCAGCAGTTCTCCACGGTATTTTTGGAGAAGTACGTGCCTCGGTCTCAGAGAGAGGAGCTGCGACGTCAGTTCGAGTGGTTGAAACAGGGAGAAATGACAGTTAATCAGTATGAGATGAGATTCACACAGCTGGCCCGTCATGCCATGTGGATGGTTCCTACCGACAGGGAGAGGATCCGGAGATTTATCGATGGTCTTATTTATCCCATCCGCATATTGATGACCCGGAGAGAGTTTCTACAGTTACCTTTGAGGAGGTGGTTGATGCTGCCCGTCACATTGAGACGGATCGCCGCAGAGAGCGAGAGGAGAGAGAGGCTAAGAGGCCTCGTGGTACCGGCAATTACAGTGGTGCTCCGTCTAGGGGCCAATTTCCAGCATAGCAGAGGTCGCTCCTTCGGATCTCATCAGTCTGGACGTACGAGTCCGGTCGGGGTTTCATCCGATCGTGGTCGTCAAGGCCGGCGCAGGTTATCGGGTCGGCGGGGCCGCCGGCGAGTCGCACCGCACCGAGTGCTCTTCCGGCTCGAGCTCGCTCCGTTTCCTCGGCACGAGATTCATCGGTAGCGAGGGGTCCTCGGCAGCCCCTTCTCCCATCTTCGGGCCGTTGTTTTGAGTGCGGTGATTTGGGCCATATCGAGAGAGAGTGTCCTCGGTGGCTGCGTAAGCGGTCTCGGCGGAGGGATCGACCTTCGTCTTCTACTCCCGTTTCTTCGGCGCCGGCACGCTCGGCCACGACGCGGTGGCCGGTATCCGAAGGTCGCCCCGTGGGCGAGGATCGTACTCGGTGGAGGTCGAGCTCGTTTTTATGCTCTTCCGGATAGGAAGGATGCTAGCGCTTCGGATGCGGTCATTTCAGGTATTATCTCAGTCTGCCATACAGGGATGCTTCCGTCTTATTTGATCCCGGATCCACCTATTCTTATGTCTCTACTTATTTTGCACATCATTTGGGTATGACCCGTGGTATTCTTGCTTTGCCCGTACATGTGTCTACCCCGGTGGGGGATACTGTTGTTGTGGATCGGGTATATCGATCATGTCTTGTTTCTATTAGGGGTCTAGAGACCCGAGTTGATTTATTACTACTGGGCATGGTAGATTTCAATGTAATTCTAGGCATGGATTGGCTATCTCCTTACCATGCGATTCTAGATTGTCATGCCAAGACAGTCACACTAGCTATTCCAGGTAATCCGAGGATCGAGTGGCGTGGCTTGACTGATTATGTGTCCGACAAGGTGATTTCTTATATAAAGGCTCAACGAATGATTGGCAAGGGTTGTTTATCTTATTTGGCCTTCATTAGAAATGTTGAGGCCGAGACACCCAGTCTTGATTCGGTTCCCATTGTGAGGGAGTTTCCGGATGTATTTCCAGCAGACCTGCCAGGCATGCCGCCCGACCGAGATATCGATTTTGGTATTGACTTGGTGCCGGGCACTCAGCCCATTTCTATTCCTCCCTATCGCATGGCACCAGAAGAGTTAAAAGAATTGAAAGAACAGCTTCAGGAACTCTTAGATAAGGGTTTCATTCGTCCAAGTGTGTCACCTTGGGGTGCACCGGTGTTGTTCGTGAAGAAGAAAGATGGCACAATGAGAATGTGCATTGATTACAGGCAGCTGAACAAGGTAACAGTGAAGAATAAATACCCATTGCCTCGTATTGAGGACCTATTTGATCAGCTCCAGGGAGCTAGTGTATTTTCTAAGATCGATCTTCGATCGGGTTATCATCAGTTGAAGATCAGGGACTCGGATATTATGAAGACAGCGTTCAGGACGCGATATGGGCACTACGAGTTCCTGGTGATGTCTTTCGGGTTGACTAATGCCCCAGCAGCATTTATGCACTTGATGAATAGTGTGTTTCGGCCGTACCTTGATTCTTTTGTGATTGTGTTTATTGATGATATCCTGGTATATTCACGCAGCCAGGAGGAGCATGCACAGCATTTAAGAGTGGCATTGCAGAGGTTGAGAGAAGGGAAGCTTTATGCAAAATTCTCTAAGTGTGAGTTCTGGCTTGATACTGTGGGTTTTCTGGGACATATAGTGTCCAGTGATGGTATTCGGGTTGATCCTCAGAAGGTCGAGGCAGTGCAGAATTGGCCCAGACCTTCCTCAGCTACAGAGATTCGTAGTTTTCTCAGTTTGGCAGGCTATTATCGTCGGTTTGTTCAGTATTTCTCATCTATTGCTTCACCGTTGACTAAGTTGACACGGAAGAATGCTCCATTTGTGTGGTCTGATGAATGTGAAGAGAGCTTTCAGAAGCTCAAGGAGGCTTTGACCACAGCTCCAGTACTTGTGTTACCATCGGCCTCAGGGTCATATACTGTATATTGTGATGCTTCCAGAGTTGGACTCGGTTGTGTGTTGATGCGGGAGGGTAGAGTTATTGCATATGCTTCTCGTCAGCTAAAGGCCCACGAGAAGAACTACCCTGTTCATGATTTGGAGTTAGTTGCTATTGTTCATGCCTTGAAGATTTGGAGGCATTACCTATATGGTGTATCTTGTGATGTATATACAGACCACCGCAGCCTTCAGCATTTGTTTAAGCAGAAAGATCTAAATTTGAGGCAATGGAGATGGCTTGAATTGCTTAAAGACTATGATATTACTATCTTGTACCATCCCGGGAAAGCCAATGTAGTGGCTGATGCATTGAGCCGGAAGGCTATTAGTATGGGCAGTTTGGCGTATATTCCAGTTGGGGAGAGACCCCTAGCAGTTGATGTTCAGGCGTTAGCTAATCAGATGGTAAGGCTGGATATTTCTGAGCCCAGTCGGGTGATGGCTTGTGTAGTAGCTCGTTCTTCTTTATATGATCGTATTCGAGAGCGCCGGTATGATGATCCACACTTACTTGTCCTTAAGGACAGAGTTCAACATGATGATGCTAGAGATGTCACTATTGATAGTGATGGTGTATTGCGGATGCAGGGTCGGATATGTGTGCCAAATGTTGATGGCCTTCGTGAGTTGATATTGGAAGAGGCCCACAGCTCGCGGTATTCTATTCATCCAGGAGCCGCGAAGATGTATCAGGATTTGAAGCAGCATTACTGGTGGAGAAAGATGAAGAAAGATATTGTGAGCCATGTGGCTCGGTGTCTAAACTGTCAGCAGGTCAAGTATGAGCATCAGAGACCTGGTGGTGTATTCCAGCGAATTGATATTCCGGAGTGGAAGTGGGAAAGAATAACGATGGACTTTGTTAGTGGACTCCCTCGGACAGCGAGGAAGTTTGATTCAGTTTGGGTGGTGGTAGATAGGTTGACCAAGTCAGCTCACTTCATTCCAGTGTGTACTACCTATACCTCAGAGCGGTTGGCAGAGATATTCATCCGTGAGATAGTAAGATTGCATGGAGTTCCTATTTCCATTATATCAGACAGAGGTACCCAGTTCACATCTCAGTTCTGGAGGACATTTCAGCGAGAGTTGGGTTCACAGGTAGAGTTGAGCACAGCATTTCATCCACAGACGGATGGGCAGTCTGAGCGTACTATTCGGATATTGGAGGACATGTTGCGTGCTTGTGTCATTGATTTTGGTGGTTCATGGGCTGATTATTTGCCTTTGGCGGAGTTTGCTTACAATAATAGCTATCGGTCCAGCATTCAGATGGCACCGTATGAAGCTTTATATGGGAGGCGGTGTAGATCTCCAGTTGGTTGGTTCGAGCCCAGCGAGGCTAGGTTGTTGGGGACAGAGTTAGTCCAAGATGCCTTAGACAAGGTGAAGGTGATTCGGGAGAGACTTCGCACAGCTCAGTCGCGTCAGAAGAGTTATGCAGACCGAAAGGTCCGAGATGTGTCTTATTCAGTAGGTGAGAAGGTGTTGCTGAAAGTTTCGCCTATGAAAGGTGTTATGAGGTTTGGAAAGAAAGGGAAGTTGAGCCCAAGGTTTATTGGACCTTTTGAGGTGCTTAGGAAAGTTGGGGAGGTGGCTTATATGCTTGCTTTGCCACCCGGTTTGTCGGGAGTTCACCCGGTGTTCCATGTATCTATGCTCCGGAAGTATGTCGGAGACCCGTCTCATGTGTTGGACTTCGGCACGATACAGCTAGATGAGGATTTGACTTATGATGTGGAACCAGTAGCCATTTTGGGTCGACAGGTTCGTAAGCTGAGATCTAAGGATATAGCTTCGGTGAAAGTGCAGTGGAGAGGTCGTCCCGTGGAGGAAGCAACTTGGGAGACCGAGCAGGAAATGCGGAGCAGATATCCACACTTATTTGATGCTCCGGGTATGTTTCTTAACCCGCTCGCGGACGAGCGTTTGTTTAAGTTGGGGAGAATGTAACGACCCGGCCCGTCGTTACGGGAATTATCACACCGTTACCTTGCATTTACATATATTATGCTTTTAAAACAGTATTAGAGTATATCGGGTGAGTTAGAAGTGATTTGGATTGAAAATGAAACGAATAACATGTTTGAAGAAGGCTTGAATATGAAAAGTCAACCAAGAGTTGACTAGTGAGTTAGAGTGCTCGGAATCGGATTCTGATGATTCGACTAGTTCCGGGGGATCATTTATGACTTAGGAGAACAATCGAAATTGAATTCGGAGGTCCGGTGTAGTTTTAAGCTTGAATTGGCGAATGTTGAATTTTGGCGAAAACCGGATGGTAGGTGATATTTTGATCCGGGGTTCGGAATGGAATTCCGACAATTTCTGTAGCTTCGTTATGTGATTTTGGATATGTCTGCAAATTTTCAGGTCATTCGGACATCGTATGATCGGGTTTTGGGTTGAATGTTAGTTTTGAAAGATTTGAAGAAACTTAGGCTTGAATCCGTGGTTAATTGGTGATTTTGATGTTTAGTATGGTGTTTTTATGATTGGAACAAGTTCGTATCATGATTTGGAGTATGTTGGTGGTTTTCGTTGGGGTCCCGGGGGTCTCGGGATGAATACGGGGGTCCAAACGGACCATTTTTGAAAGAAAAGAGAAAAATCTGGTTGCTGTCATAACCTCAGCAAGGCAATTGCTCTCCGCGATCGCGGGGATGGGGATGCGATCGCGTAGGGCTGGGGGCTAAGGCATCGCGATCGCAGGGTAACAGTCGCGATCGCGTAGAAGTGAACGGGTGTTAATCGCGATCGCAGGCCAATCTACGCGATCGCGTAGAAGAAGAAATGGGTCCAGGGGAAATATGCTACGCGATCGCAGGAGTGAAGGACGCGATCGCGTGATGCAGGGTGATTGTGCATCGCGATCGCGTGAAGGAAGCCGCGATCGCGTGAGTCCGAGATTTTGAGCATCGCGATCGCGTGAAGCAAGTCGCGATCGCGTAGAAGAACCTGTTCTGGCAGTGAACTTAAGTCCAGAAACAGAGAGTTACGGGTTTACACCCCCAAAACTCAATTTCAAGCCCTAGAGAGAAGAAAACTCGAGGAAATCACTGAGAAGTCATCGGGTATCGTCGGAGGTAAGATTCTTGACTCAAAAACATCAATTTATGGTAGTATTAACATCAATCTTCATGAAATTGGGTTGAAATCTTGAAGAAATGTGGCTTAAGTTTTGAAAACGGGATTTTTGGATTTGGGAGGCCATTTGAACTCCGATTTCGATAAATTTTATATGCACGGACTCGTGGCGAGATAAGGATCGCGTTGGTACTAATTTCGGAATTTTCCGAGCAGTGGGGCCCGAGGTCGGGTTTTACCAATTTAGTGTAATTTTGCGAATTTCATATAAATTGAAGTGGGTTATGATTCTTTGACCGTATTTGATATAATTATTGTTATTTGACTAGATTCTACACACGAAGCATCGAAATTCAAAGGAAAAGGCATCGCGGACGATTCTACGACCGGCTAAAGGTGAGTAGTTTGTGTATATTGTAGCCTGAGGGTTCGAAACCCCGGCTTAGCACATTGTGACGCTAATAGGCGTGGCTCGCACACCGTGGCAGGTGCGGGATTGATTGTGATTGGGGATTGAGACTTGGTCCATCCCAGGAATGAATAATATGTTGTTAGTGTTGGAAATACACTGTATTTGCTATATTTGTGGGCTGTAAGCCTTGTTTGGGGCCTTGTGCCGATCTGTAGCGTCCTTAGAGGACAATATTTATGTGATAGCTAAAGATTGCTTAAATCACTCATCTCAGTCCTGTGAATTGTAATCACACTTTTGAAATGCTAAGTCACCGGCTTTTACAAACTTAATAAAGTTAAAGTATTTTTCATGAATTATGAATTGAGAACTGGAAATGAGGAAAATGAATTGTTTTGTGACTTAATTGCTTATTGTGGACTGAGTATGGGATCGGGCTGCACGCCGCAGTGGTTGATGTGAGGATCGGGCTGCACGCCGCAGCAGTATTGCGCTTGGGCTGTAGGAGCCCCTCCGGAGTCTGTACACACCCCCGTGAGCGCCGTCGACGTTAAATTGGATCGGGCTACACGCCGTAGCGGTTATGTGCATTGCATTGCATTTGTATTTGTTGAATTACTCTTTGGTAGTTGTGTTGGATTGTTGTTGCTAGTTCGTAGGAGATTCGGACTGTAGTGTAGCTTCATATTGTGGTATTTTGTGGATTTCTTACTGTCAGCTACATATATATATTTGTTACTCACTGAGTACTTAGTACTCACCCCTACTCCCTGCACCTTTTGTGTGCAGACTCAGGTACACAGGAGCAGTAGACGGACATCTCCGGCGTTTACATTGTCACATCGAGTTGCTGAGGTAGCTGCCTACGTTCGCAGAGCCTAGCTTCTCCTCTCATTCCAGTTGTTATTGTATATTTTGTATTCGGACTTGAGTACTTCTATATCGTACTCTCTATTTCCTATTGGGTTTTGTTAGAGGCTCTAGACTTGTGACTCCGGATCTTTGGGAGTGTCAGTATTTTGTTCAGTATTATTATTATTGGAGTTCTTAAACTCATATATTCTTCTTGGGTTGTCCATTTGGGACGGATATCTATGTGTTAATTGAATTGTTGGTCTGGCTGGCCTAGCTGGATTGTTGGGCGCCATCACGACCGGTTTTGGGTCGTGACAATCAGTTTCTCATAGGACTTAATGAAGTCTATGTTGGTGTCACGAGCAACTTGCTCATGATGAAACCACCTCCAACACAAGATAGTGCATATAATATTCTTTTTCAAGATGAAAGGCAAAGGCAGATCAACTCAAATTCTTAGTTTGGTCCTGATTCAGCTACCTTCACTACTAAAATCAACTTCAATAATCATTATAGTCCCAACACAAATTATAAGGCTCTTGGTTCCAACACTCATAGACAATATATTCAAAGAATGAATTTTGATCAATCCAAAAGGAATCTATTCTGCAAATACTGTAAGAATAGTGGACACTTAATTGATAAGTGCTTCAAGCTTCATGGTTTTCCTCCTGATTTCAAATTCACCAAAGGAAATAAAATTACAGCAAATGCAATAATTGGAGCAGGGCTTTCTTCTGACTCTTCTTCTCCTTCTGTTGCTGGGACTACTAACAATGATACACAAGGTTCATTGGTACCTGGTTTAACCAAGCAGCAATATTCTCAGCTAATGGCTATTTTACAACATTCTCACCAGCCTGATTCTGCTCCTCAGTTTGACCTCATGGCTTCTGCCAACTTTGCTGGTAAAGTGCTCATTCCAAAAGTAAGGACTTGTTCTCTAGCTTGCATGTTGAGTCAGTCTTCACCTCATAAATGGATTATTGATTTAGGAGCATCTGACCATATGACTTATAACAATGATTTTTTAACCAATATTACACCTTTGCCTATTCCTTACCTTGTTACACTTCCTAATGAATATAAAGTTGAAGTTACTTGCGCTGGGTCTTTTTCTTTATATCCTTCCATCATTCTTCCAAATGTTCTCTACATTCCTTCTTTCAAACATAATCTAATTTCTGTGCACAAACCTGTTTTGTTATTGAGATGAATAGCACAGTTTAATTCTGACTCTTGCTTGATACAGGGTCATTCTCTGAATATGCCTCTAGAGCTTGGTAAACTAAAGGATGGGCATTACAAGTTTGCATGCACTACTACATTCTCTTCTTTAGCTCAAAATGCTTCTATTGTGCCTCTTGCCTATAGTTTTCCATCTTTACTTTCTACTATTGTTGTTCCTAGCTCTAATTTATTTTGTAACTCTAGTTCTTTTCAAAATATTTTGTCTCCATCTGTGTCATCTTGTAATAAAGCTACATTGAATAAAATGGATATTGTTTGGCATTAAAGACTTGCACATGTTTCTTTTGTTAGAATGAAGGCATTTCTGCTATATCTTCCACTTTATCTTCTAAGTAACAATTTCCTTGTGAAATATGTCCTATGGCTAGATAAACCAGGCTCTTATTATTGTGCAAAATATACAAATCATAAACAAATAACAAACTTGTAACCCCCTAACCAAAGTATGATTTTCTTCCATACTTTGATGATGAAGAAGAACTAGAGACCGCGGAATTGTGCAGGATACAACTCCACCTCCTTCTCCAATTAATGTTGCATCTCCTTCTTCTCAAGAAAGTTCAAATGAACGACAGCAAAGGACATGAAGTATTCAAGAGCTCTATGAGGACATAGTAGAAGTTACTAATTTTAATTTTTTATGTTGTCTCTTTGCTGACAGTGAACCAATGAACTTTGATGAAGTTGTTACAAACAAAAGGTGGAGACAATCCATAAGGAGAAGATTGAGTCAATAGAGAAGAACAACACTTGGGAGTTAACAGCTCTTCCCAAGGGTCATCAAGCAATTGGAGCAAAATGGGTATACAAGACAAAGAAGACTATTGATAGAGATGTGGAGAGATACAAGGCACGACTTCTGGCTAAAGGCTACAAGCAAAGGCAACACATTGACTATGAATAAGTTTGTGCACTTATTGCCCGCATGGAAATAATTCATTTGCTAATCTTTGGCGGAACAAATAAAGTGGAAGATCCATAAATTAGATGTCAAGCCAGCCTTCTTGAATGGCTATCTTGAAGAAGAAGTCTATGTTGAACAACCATTGGGTTTCGTGAGTAAAAACCCATGAAGATAAAGTGTTGCGTTTGAAGAAAGCTTTATATAGATTAAAGCAAGCCCCACGTGCATGAAATAGTTGCATTGACAAGTATTTTCAAGACAATGGGTTTACTCGTTGTCTCCATTAATATGCTATTTATCTTAAAGTTCATACTGATGGAGATATTTTGTTTGTTTGTCTTTATGTTGATGATATTATTTTCACGGGTAGTAACCCAAGTTTATTTGAAGTTTTTAAGAAAGATATGTTCCATGATTTCGAGATGATAGATGTACGGCTCATGTCATACTACTTGAGCCTAGAAATGAAGCAGATGGAGGATAGAATTTTCATCTCCCAAGAAAGCTATACGAAGGATATCTTGATGAATTTCAACGTGATCGATTGCAACCCCCTGAACACACCGATGGAGAGTGGGACAAAAAATTTCAAGTTCGATGAAGGAAAAAAATTGGATCCCACATTTTTCAAAAGTCTTGTGGGAAGTTTAAGGTATTTGGCTTGTACCGGGCTAGATATACTCTTTGAAGTTGGAGTAGTGAGCTCCCTCATGGAGTCTCCTAGCTCCACTCAGTTGAAAGTCGCTAGAAGAATTCTTCACTACCTAAGAGGTACAGTTGACTTTGGGCTATTTTATTTTTCTTCTAGTGATTTTAACCTTATGGGATGTTGTGATAGTGATTATGCGGGAGATATTGGTGATAGAAAAAGTACAACTACTTTTATATTTTTCTTGGGTGATTCTGTTATTTCTTGAAATTCAAAGAAACAGTCCATTATTACTCTCTCGACTTGTGAACCTGAATATATAGCAGCAACATCATGTACATGGCATGCTATTTGGATGAGAAGATTGTTGAAGGAGCTCAGTTTGCCACAAATTGAAGCTACAAAGATTTGTATTGACAACAAAATCAACACAAGCGCACTCGCAAAGAATTCAATGTATCATGATCGAAACAAGTATATAGACACAAGGTAATACTTCATCAGAGAATGCATTTCCAAGAAGGAACTCGAGCTCAAGTATGTGAAATCTCATGATCAAGTTACTGATAATTTTACGAAGCCTCTCAAATTTGAAGATTTTCAGAGGTTAAGATCAAGTCTTGAAATGAAAAAGAAAAATCAAAACTAAGAGGGAAATTTGTGGGGTTCCAGTTGAAATAATTAAAATAAGAAAGAAGCAAGTTACAATGACAACTTGTTCAATAATGGCAGACACAAAAATAAGTTGCAAGTTGCAACAAGTTAATGAAACCAAAACAAATTGCAATAAAATTGAACTTTTTGATTGGTCCAAACGTTGGCAATTCCTCCTATAAATAGGGGCCAATTCTTCTTGTTTAGGTACACCAAAATCATAGCACAATAGAACATAAAGAGAGTAATTCACATATTATAGTATGTGAGATAAATAGTAAGTGTGAGTAATATTGTAGTGAAGTATTTAAAATAAAGAGTGTTATTTCTTTTGAAGTTGTAGGAGTCTCTTTTCACTACTAAGTTGAAATACTATAATGATAATATTGCTCCAGTCGAGTTTTATATTTTTAACCCGTTAAAAAATTTAATGTCTTTGCTATCCTCTTGTATTATTGTTATTTGCTGTAGATATTATTCCTGAATGGGATACTATTTTTCCCAATAGTAAAATATGTTAAGGTCTCGATATTCAGAGACATAAAAGTGCCCCTTTTAAATAATAATGGTATACAAAATTAAAATTGATGACTTGTGGACTGCTATGTTTTCAAGGAAATTTTCTCTTTTTTAGGTGGTGTTGAAAAATGGTTGCTAAACTAACAGTCTTTTTTTTCCATTCTTCATTATTGTGCAGTCAATTGGCCTTCACCCATTGGCTACTTTACCTTTGTCTAACCAACAAAGACAGACTGCCTTTGTTTTGCTTATGCAAATTGAGACTAACGGGTAATCTAGTCCACTAAGCTCTCCTTATGTGTATAGTTTGGTAAAGGGCTAGGCCATAAGAATCTGTTGTACCTATTGATACCCAATTTTTCCCTATATATTTTTAGCATGCAATATACATTCAAAATAGCATATGTATATATAAGTATGTCCAAGCATTTTATTATATATTTTTTTCAATTTTTAAAGATTTTTAAATTAATTTATCGCCCTATTTTATCAAGAAAAACCCAGTAATTATCCAAAATTATCATTTTGGTAATTCATGTATTTGGATTCTCATATTTATACCAAACTATAGCCAACATTTTTTTGCATAATTTTACAAATTTATTTAGTATTTTAAAAGTTAAATTGGATGCAATTGCAATATTAGCCTATTTTAAGATTTAATCATATTTATATTTGTAAAATTAACTCCAGTATTTTGCAATTGATTACTATGTAATATTAATTATTTTAGTACCTTTAATTTATTTTCAGAAATTATTTTGCTATTCTTGTAAAATAAAAAAGGAAAAATGACTATTCAAATGACAGCCCCGTTCATTTCAATTTTAGCCTTATTTGAACCCCTAATTTGAACCCAATTTTAAAACCCAATTACCCTAACCCAAACCCCGTTCAAACTGACCCAGACCCATTACCCACCTACCCTCTCTAATCTCAACCGTTGATTTTTCCAAATCAACTGTCCCTATTTCCCTTACCATTTTTAAACCCCGAACTACCCCAAAACTTAATCATTTTTCATCTGTAGCCTCCTTTTAATTCTCCCAATTCTCTCTCGAGCTCCTCTCAAACCCTAGCCGCCGCTTTTAACCACCACCTGAAATGCTCCCAAATTCGTGGCTTCCAAAGCCATAGGGAGTCTATGTCCACCTCTATTAGCCTCTATGTGTTCGAGTTTAATGGTTTCAAGGCTAGACCTTGAAGAAGCTTGGTCCAGACCTCGAATGCTCTCATTTTTATGGTTGTTTCCGGTCATCTTTGACCTTGCTCCGACTAGCCATGGTCATTCAAGCCTGACTCTTAGCTTCTCATGTTTAGATCATGACTTTCCAAGACTATCTCACCATCTATGGTATCTTCTTAAACCCTAACCTTCGAGGTTCTTCCGATCCTTTTAGATCTGCGTTTACTCTAAAATCCTAAACATTTTCTCAACGTTTCTTTCAAAACTTTGCATTCAGAACCTTTATCTTTTTTTATTTAGGTTTTTGTTAAGTTATTTCGAAGCTTTCTCTTATTTTTAACATGTTCTAATGTGTTTCTTTATGTTGTTCTTCTACTGGAATGTGCTTGTTAAAGGTCTTAGTTCCTTTTGAGATTTCTGAATTTATTTTGTTAGTATTTTTGCCTGATTTACTCGCTTTCTTCTCTATAACCGATTGATGGTAAAAAAAAACCCTAGATTTGGGGTTTCATTCGAGTTTTGAGATTATTTTCTATGTATTTTACTTGTTCGTCATGCTCTGAATTTGATTGGTTTCAAAACCCTAATTTCTTTGGACCTATTCGAGTTTCTGAAGTTGTTTCATCTGCCGCTCGACTGAATTTCAAAATATTTTGCTTCTTTATGTGATTTTGACTTCCTGCTAAACTCTACTATAAGGTCTTTTCACTTGACCTCTTTGCATGTTATTTGATACTCCCTTCTTTTCTCCATTACTAAGTTATTGAAATCAACCTATGTGACTATTATGTTCATTAGCTACTGACTTTGTGTTTGCTATTGTTTCTCTTTGTCATAAGTTTAGCTTCGCATGCCTAATATTTATGCACCCTTTTTATATGCTAAACTTCCCTCTAAAATGACCTTTGATTTTTGGACTTATTTCAAACCTCCTTGTGTAATTCTGATTGCACTCATGTAACTGATTCTTGCCTTGTTTTTACTTATTTCATTGTTTCGTGCATTGATTTAGAATTTCAAACTTTCGATTCTCTTGTCTTTAACTTGGTTTATTCATGGGAACCCATGTTACTCTCCTTAAGTCAGTGATTTTGAAATCCTTGACTCCTTGATTTGCTATGTACTGATTTTTGATTCTGCAACTTTACTTTGTTTTCTTACCTTATTTGGTTAACTGAGTATTCCAAAGATTCTTCCCTTAATTAAACCATATGTACTTACCCCATAATGGTCTATTCTATACATGGTGTTCTACTTGAATTCTTTCATTAAATAATTTCTGCCCATTATCGTTTGAATTTAACTTCTTAATTAAGGGAAGTCTTGTACTGATTTGATTTTAATTGACACCTAGTTCCATAATTACTGTTGAACTATGATTTTTGCCTTATTATGCACATGTTTTCAAACTATAATATCATGCTCTTTCGTTAACACGAAATACACATGAACACTCTAAGTTCTAAAATCACTTACACTCAAAAATATTCTCTCATGTTTTACTACTTCTGTTGTGACCTATTTAGCTGGCTGGAAGCCAAAGCTATATTTCAAATACTGCTACCTGCTTTTACTATATGTTTACTCCATGTTTTTACCTTCTTGTTTGCCTACTGCTTATGTTTAGTTCAGTACTTATTCTAGCATGCTATAATTTCCTTATGCTTGTTCTGAATTTGTTATGCATCCCAAACCCCACACCCCAATGTATTCAATGCTTATGGTTTGTTTGAGGCATGACAGTATTGCATATTACTGCCCATGACTCAGGCTTGATCTATGGGATCATTGTCACGCCCAAAAATCCGAGGGACATGATCGGCGCCCGATTGGGTAGCCCCAGTCAAGCAGACCTGGGTGCCTTTTATATCCCACGTGTTACCCCGTATTTTCATTGCTCATTAATCAAGGAATTATCCATTTTGAATTAAAATACCTTTTTACAAAACTTACGTAACATACATGGCTACATAATAAGGTTTACAACACATATCGCCCAACATACAAAATATATATTTACATAAGTTCATAACCCACAATTACTGTCTACGGAGCCTCTAAGGATATAAAGGATAGTATAATATTTGCCGGTAATAAGGCTCCGACTATACCTTACACAATTACCCAAAACATGACTTCAGAATAAAAGTGGCATGAGCCATCCAGGGCCCCGAGAGGAAAGGGGCTCACCAATACATCTGACAGAAAGTGAAAAGGGAGCTACGGTCGGTGGACTGGAGTAACTGATATGGATCCACCTACAATCATAACAGGAATATATCGCCCCGGGCAAAAGGGACGTCGGTACATTTCAATTGTACTGGTATATATGAACAAACTTTGCCCTAAGTAAACTCAAACCATACACAAGTAACAGGTAGTAATTGTCACGACCCGGATTTTCCCCCAACATCGGGATCGTGATGGCGCCTATTCGTGGTAGATAGGCAAGCCTCTTTATTCACACTATCCTGTTTAACAATACTTCACACTCAACTTAATAACCAAAATCATAATCTTAATTAAAAAAGTGCGGAAGACTTTATAAAAATAGAAATAAGTAGTTTCAAAGTATCTGATACTGAAATCCTCTACCCAATATGTGGAGTCACCAACTCACGAACTACTACTGAATACTACACATAAAAGTCCGAAAGAAATATAACATAATCTGTTTGTCTCGGAACAAAGAGACTACAGCTAGTAACATAAGTAAAGGGAGAGACGTCGGGCCTGCGGACGTCTGCAAGCTACCTCGGTCTCAAATATGATCAACTCCCACGCAAAAGATCTACTGCTGCTGCTCCTGATCGAAACCTGGACCTGTGCAAAAATGCACAGAAGTGCAGTATCAGCACAACCGACCCCATGTGCTGGTAAGTGCCTGGCCTATCCCAGCGAAGTAGTGACAAGCCTAGGACCAGACACCCACATAAACATGTGCAGTTCTATATATATATGTATACCACAAGATAACGAGAAATAACCAAGTAATAACACAATAAGGAATATCTCAAAAGAACTCAATAATTAACAACAATTAATAAGTCCACAAGGAAAACAAACAACAACAACAACTACCCAGTATGTTCCCACAAAGTGGGGTCTGGGGAGGGTAATACGTACACAGGCCTTACCCCTACCCGAAAGGTAGAGAGGCTGTTTCCGGCCGACCCTCGGCTCAGAAAAAGAGAGAGAAAATCAACAAACAAAACAAAACAATGTTAGTAAATCCGGGATAAATCAAATAAATAATTATCTAAACATAAAACCAAAAGTAGAATGACATGCAATAATACCAATCGGTTACTACCATAAGAGGCACAACACAATACATTAATTAACTATAGAGATCGCTACCAAACCCCACTCACCCCTAACAGAAGTACTAAGAATTCTAGAAGGCCCTACCCTACAACCCTAATACTAGACCTCCAAACTTTCCTATCAAGGGTCATGTCCTCGGAAATCCCCATTCTAGCCATATCCTGCCTAATCACCTCACCCCAATACCTCTTAGGCCTCCCTCTCCCTCGACTCGCGCCAACCACCGCCAGTCGCTCACAACTCCTCACCGGTGCATCAGGGCTTCTCCTCCGCACATGCCCAAACCACCCGAGTCTCGCTTCTCGCATCTTCTCATCCACTGGGGCCACCCCCACCTTCTCCCGAATAACTTCATTCTTAATCTTATCTAATCCGGTGAGCCCGCACATCCACCTGAGCATCCTCATCTCCGCAACTCTCATTCTCTGGACATGAGAGTTCTTCACAGGCCAGCACTCCACCCCATACAACATGGCGGGTCTAACCACCGCTCTATAAAACTTCCCCTTGAGTTTCTGTGGAACTTTCTTGTCACACAAGACTCCTGATGCGAGCCTCCACTTCAACCACCCCGCTCCTATACGGTGAGTAACATCCCCGTCAATCTCTCCGTCCCCTTGAATCACTGATCCAAGATATCTGAAACTGTCCCTCTTGGCTATGACCTGAGATCCCAGCTTCACGTCCCAGCCTACTTCGCTCGACTCGGCGCTAAACTTACACTCTAGATATTCTGTCTTAGACCTGCTTAGTTTAAAACCCTTAGACTCGAGGGTCTGTCTCCAGACCTCCAACCTCGCATTAACACCGGCCCTCGTCTCGTCTATCAAGACTATGTCGTCAGCAAAGAGCATACACCATGGCACATCCCCTTGAATATGGCGAGTTAGAGCATCCATTACCAAGGCAAATAAGAGAGGGCTTAGCGCAGATCCTTGATGTAGCCCCATAACCACCGGAAAATGGTCCGAGTCGCCACCCACCGTCCTAACCCTAGTCTTGGCTCCATCATACATGTCTTTGATCACTCTGATGTAGGCTTCTGGCACGCTCTTCGCCTCCAAGCATCTCCACAGAACCTCTCTAGGGACCTTATCGTACGCCTTCTCCAAGTCGATAAACACCATATGCGGGTCCTTCCTCTTATCCCTGAACGGTTCCACCATCCTCCTCACAAGGTGGATAGCTTCTGTAGTAGAGCGACCCGGCATGAAACCAAACTGGTTCACAGATATAGATGACATCTCCCTCACCCTCGCCTCGATCACCCTCTCCCAGACCTTCATGGTGTGACTTATTAATTTGATACCCCTATAGTTGTTGCAACACTGGATATCCCCTTTGTTTTTGTACAAGGGAACCACTGTACTCCATCTCCACTCCTCCGGCATCCTCTTGGTCCTAAAGATCACATTGAACAACCTGGACAACCACTCCACTCCCGACCTACCCATGCATTTCCAAAACTCCACCGGAATTTCGTCTGGCCCAGTCGCTCGACCCCTACTCATCCTACGCAACGCCCTCAAGACCTCCTCCTCCTTAATGCGCCTGCAGTGCCCGAGGTCTCTAGGACACTCTGAATGCCCCAGCTCCCCTAGCTCTAAGACTCGATCCCCCTCTTCGTTAAGCAGGTCTCGAAAGTATTCCTGCCATCCCCGCTTGACTTGTGACTCCCCCGTCAGAACCCTACCATCCTCGTCCTTGATGCACCTAACTTGGTCTAGATCCCGCGCCTTCCTCTCCCTCACCTTAGCCAACCGAAATAACTTTCTGTCCCCGCCTTTCTCCCCCAATTCCTCGTACATGCGCCCAAACGCTGCATTTTTAGCTTCCGTGACCGCTAGTTTCGCTTCCTTCCTCGCCACCTTGTAGTTCTCCTTGTTCGCTCTCCTTTCTTCTTCGCTCAAGCTCCCTGACAACTTAGCAAACGCCGCCTTCTTCGCCTCCACTTTTCCTTGGACTACCTCATTCCACCACCAGTCACCTTGGTGCCTGCCTGAATAGCCCTTGGCTACCCCAAGCACATCTCGCGCGGCCTCCCTAACCAAGTTCGCCGTCACTGACCACATTGCGTCCGCTTCCCCAGAGCTACTCCAAGCTCCCCCATCAACTAGCTTCCTCTCCAGCTCCCGGGCTTTCTCCTTAGTCAAAGTTCCCCATCTAATCCGCGGTCGGCCCCGAGAACCCCTCCTCTTCCTCTTCACCCAGAGACCTACATCCATCACTATGAGTCTATGAAGAGTTGAAAGGGACTCTCCCGGAATAACCTTGCAATCCTTGCACAACCCTCTATCGCTAATGGAAAAAGTATAATGGAAAAACAAGTAATATCAAGTCAAGGAATGGCAAGTAGTTGCACGGCATCACCCTTCGTGCTTTTACTCTCATCCTCACCAAATAAGCAAATAAAGTGTACGGCATCACCCTTCGTGCTTTTACGCTCATCCTCACATCCATGTTACGGCATGATCCTTCGTACATGGTTCAATAACAAGGCACAGCATGATCCTTCGTGCATAATCAACAACATGGCACGGCATTAACCTTCGTGCATAATCAATAAAACATGGCACGGCATTACCCTTCGTGCATAAATAATAAATCAAGGCACGGCATTAACCTTCGTGCATAAATAATAAATCAAGGCACGGCATCACCCTTCGTGCATTATCTCTCTACCTCACCCAAATAATAATCACAGTTAAGGGAAAAGAATGAAACAGTAAATCATGAACCGTCCCGGCAAGGGCAATCAATATCTCACTTCGCAACAAGTCCCGACAAGGGAGAACAATAACAATTCTACAAAACCCGGCAAGGGTTCAACAATTTATCTTCAAATATGTCTTACAACAAGTATTAACAATGACTCACGGTCATGCTAGACGCCAGTGTATGGATGCTCGTCACCACAGCCCATACACCGCACTCGATCACATAACACATAGCACATAATCCTATTCCCTCAAGCTAGGATAGAACAAACACTTACCTCGAATGTTTACGAACAATTCAATCCGTGGCAATGCCTTTTCCTTTCAAATTTGGCTCCAATCCAATCGTATCTATACACAATTGACTTAATATCATCAATACTACTCAACAAACTAATTCATAAGGCCAATTTCAACTTTTACAACATTCTGTCCGGAATAGTGAATATCGACCCCGGGCCCACATGGTCGGAACTCGGGGTTCGGACCAAAATCCGGTTACCCATCCCCCACGAGTTCAAGTATATGATTTGTTTTAAAATCGGACCTCGATTCGATGTCCAATTACCCAATTCATGAAAAACCCTATATTCTACCAAAAACAAGAAATTCTACCATGAAAACCTTTGATTTCTATTGAAAAACATGTTTAATGTTATTAGGAATTGAAAGAATTAAGTAAAAAGTGACTTACAATTACTTTGAAGAAGAGGGAGTTCGTGAAAAATCGCCAATGGATGTTTTTGGATTGTGAAATGTGAAAAATGAAGCTGGAAATCGTGATTTACAGGTCTCTGTGTTCGCATTTGCGAACATGGGTTCGCAATTGCGAACCCCGACCAATTTCTGGAGTTTGAAAAATATGCTAAGGATGGGAAGTTCGCATTTGTGAACTTTTGTTCGCATTTGCGAAGCCAAGGCAAAACTGGTAAATTCGCATTTGCGAACTTTTGTTCGCATTTGCGAACTTTTGTTTGCATATGCGAACCAAGGCACAAAACAGGGAAGTTCGCATTTGTGAACTTTTGTTCGCATTTGCGAATTCGCATTTGCGAATTCGCATTTGCTAACTTTTGTTCGCATTTGCGAATTCGCATTTGCTAACATTTGTTCTCATTTCCCAACTCTGCAGATCAGGTGCTGACAGCAACTTTCTAACATGAAAAATTGATCTCGTGGCCTATCCAAAATTCACCCGAGCCCTCGGGGCTCCAAACCAAACATGTACACAACATCAAAAATACATTACAAACTTGTTCGTGCGATCACATCGCCAATATCACATCGTTTTCATCAAATCAAGCCTCAAGTTCATGATTTTCATTCTTTTGGTTTTCAAAACTTTCAAACTTGGAACTCAAGGTCCAAAACATATCAAACGACATCCAAATGTCACCAAACTTTGCAGAAAGCACATATATAATATTTAAGACTTGTACCGGGCGTCGGAACCAAAATACAAGCCCGATACCAAGGTCAATTAATTTATTTTCCTTTAATAATTACATCAAAAACAATTTCACAGAAAAATTCATAACTTGGGCTCTAGGCCTCAGAATTCGACTCCGGACGCATGTCCAAGTCCCATATTTTCCTACGAACCTTCCGAGACCGTCCAATCTTGGGTCTAGGTCCGTTTACCAAAAATGTTGACCGAAGTCAACTATATCAATATTAATATTATTTTTATCCAAATTTCTCATAGAATTCATATTTTCTATCACAAAATCTTTCCGGCTACATGCTCGGATCGTACACGTAAATCGAGGTAATATAGAATGAGGTTTTCAAGCCTTGGAAGTACGAAATGATTAATAAAACAAATGATGACCCTTTGTGTCATCACATTCACCACCTCTAAAACAACCGTTCGTCCTCGAACGAACAAAAGAAAGAAGTACCTGAGTCGGGGAACAAATGTGGGTCGCGGCTCCGCATATCAGACTCGGACTCCCAGGTCGATGCCTCAGGAGGCTGACCTCTCCACTGAACACGCACAGAAGGATAACTCTTCGACCTCAACTATCAAACCTACCGGTCTAGAATGGCCACAGGCTCCTCCTCGTAAGATAGATCATTGTCCAATTGGACAGTGCTGAAGTCCAACACATGTGTGGGATCACCGTGGTATCTCTGAAGCATAGATACGCGAAAAACTGGATGCACGGCGGATAAGCTAGGCGGTAGAGCTAGTCTGTAAGCCACCCCTCCCACTCCGTCTAGAATCTCAAATGGGCCAATATACCTAGGGCTGAGCTTGCCCTTCTTCCCGAACCTCATCACGCCCTTCATAGGCGACACTCGGAGCCGTACTCGCTCACCAACCATGAAATCTACATCTCGAACCTTACGATCCGTATAAGTCTTCTGTCTGGACTGAGCTGAACGCAATCTCTCCTAGATAGTATTTACCTTATCCAAGGCCTCCTGAACTAAATCTGTACCCAACAACCGAGTCTCTCCCGGTTCAAACCATCCAACTGGAGATCGACATCGCCTACCATACAACGCTTCATACGGGGCCATCTGGATGCTGGACTGATAGTTGTTGTTGTAGGCGAACTTTGCTAATGGCAGAAATTGGTCCCACGAGCCTCCAAAATCAATAACACAGGCTCGAAGCATGTCCTCTAGAATCTGAATAGTCCTCTCGGACTGGCCATCCGTCCGAGGATGAAATGCTGTACTCAACTGAACCTGGGTGCCTAACTCCTGCTGGACCGCTCTCCAGAACCGCGAGGTAAACTGTGTACCCCGATTAGAGATAATAGATACCGGCACCCCATGAAGACGAACAATCTCCCTAATGTAAATCTCCGCTAACCTCTCCGACGAGTA
This sequence comes from Nicotiana noctiflora, assembly GCA_032618575.1. Lineage (NCBI taxonomy): Eukaryota > Viridiplantae > Streptophyta > Magnoliopsida > Solanales > Solanaceae > Nicotiana > Nicotiana noctiflora. Next base: position 22,600 of record JASVEL010001829.1, read on the forward strand.
GGAGACAGATACTGGAATGAAGTGTGCTGACTTGGTCAGCCTATCAACAATGACCCAAATAGCATCAAATTTCCTCCGAGTCAAAGAAAGTCCAGTAATGAAGTCCATAGTGATCCGCTCCCATTTCCACTCGGGAATCTCAATCCTCTAGAATACACCACCAGGTCTCGGGTGCTCATATTTCACCTGCTGACAATTTAGACACTGAGCGACATACGCAACGATATCTTTCTTCATTCTGTGCCACCAATAGTGCTGCCGTAAGTCCTGGTACATCTTCGCGGCGCCCGGGTGAATAGAATACCGTGAACTGTGGGCCTCCGCTAAGATCAACTCTCGAATCCCTTCGACATTGGGCACACAAACTCGACCCTGCAATCTCAATACCCCATCATCATCTAGATTTACCTTTGTGGCACCTCCCCGCTGTAATGTATCTCTCAAATCACGCAAATGAGGATCATCAAATTGCCTCTCACGGATACGCTCTAATAGAGAAGAACGAGCGACCGTGTAGGCTAACACCCTGCTAGGCTCCGAAATGTCTAATCTCACGAACCGGTTGGCTAAGGCCTGGACATCTAGAGCAAATGGTCTCTGACTGACCGGAATGAATGCAAGACTACCCATGCTGGCAGACTTTCTACTCAATGCATCGGCCACCACATTGGCCTTACTTGGGTGATATAAGATAGTAACATCATAGTCTTTTAGCAACTCTAACCATCTCCGCTGTCGTAGATTCAACTCCTTTTGCTTGAACAATACCTCATACATCACACCATATAGATAATGCCTCCAGATCTTCAAGGCATGCACCACTGCTGCTAACTCAAGATCATGAACTGGATAATTCTTCTCATGTATTTTTAACTGCCTCGAAGCATAAGCGATAACCTTACCATCCCGCATCAATACCGCTCCAAGCCATGTACGAGATGCGTCACAATAAACTGTATAAGGCCCTGCACCTGTAGGTAGTACCAACACTGGCGCGGTGGTCAAGGCTGTCTTGAGCTTCTGAAAGCTCGCCTCACACTCCTCTGACCACTGGAACTGGACACCCTTCCGGGTCAACCTGGTCATCGGGGCTGCAATAGAAGAAAACCCCTCTACAAATCGACGGTAGTAACCTGCTAATCCCGAGAAACTCCGGATCTCAGTCACTGAAGCTGGTCGAGGCCAATTCTGGACTGCCTCAATCTTCTTTGGGTCTACCTGAATACCCTCCACAGATACAATGTGACCCAGAAATGCTACCTAACTCAGCCAGAACTCACATTTTGAAAATTTGGCATATAGTTGATTATCCTTCAGAGTCCGAAGAACCACTCTGAGGTGCTGCTCGTGCTCTTCCTGGCTGCGGGAATACACCAGGATGTCATCTATAAAGACTATCACGAACAGATCTAAGTAAGGCCTGAATACCCGATTCATCAACTCCATGAATGCTGTCGGGGCATTGGTCAACCCGAAGGACATGACCAAGAACTTATAATGCCCATATCTAGAGCGAAAGGATGTCTTAGGAATGTCAGCCGCCCTGATCTTCAACTGATAGTAGCCTGACCTCAAGTCTATCTTTGAGAATACGCTCGCTCCCTGGAGCTGGTCAAACAAATCATCAATCCTCGGCGGTGGATACTTATTCTTTATTGTCACTTTGTTCAATTGCCGGTAATCAATACACATCCGCATCGAGCCATCTTTCTTCTTTACAAATGATACAGGTGCTCCCTAGGGAGAAACACTGGGCCTGATAAAGCCCTTCTCAAGAAGGTCTTGCAACTGATCTTTTAACTCTTTTAACTCCGGCGGGGCCATACAATAGTGTGGAATAGAGATGGGCTGAGTTCCCGGTGCCAGATCAATACAGAAATCAATATCCCTATCGGGTGGCATGCTCGGCAGGTCTGAAGGAAAAACCTCAGGAAACTCCCATACAATGGGGATTGACTTAATAAAAGGAACCTCTGCGCTGGAATCGCGAACATAAGCTAGATAAGCTAGACACCCCTTCTCGACCATGCGTCGAGCCTTAACATAGGAAATAACGGTGCAAACGGAGTGGCTTGAGGTACCTTTCCACTCTACGGGGTGATTTTGGCAAGGCCAAAGTCACAGTCTTAGCATGACAATCTAGAATAGCATGGTATGGGGACAACCAGTCCATCCCCAATATGACATCGCCTGACCGGGTTGCCCCAATCAAGCGAACCTGGGTGCCTTTCATTCCCACGCGTTACCCCTGTATTGATTGTTTCCCATTAACCAACTATCTTACTAACCATGAATGGTTTCACATTACACAATTGAAACCATACGAGTGATTCATTAACAAGTTTGTAGTTTTTATAACGCCCGACATAACGTAATATATACATAAGACTGGAGTCCCACAGTTACATGTCTACAGAGCCTCTAGGATACAAAAAGGGAAATACAATACTTGCCGGTAACAAGGCTCTGGCTATACCTTACAAAACCAATATTAAATCTAAACAGAAGTGGCATGAACCACACAAGGCCCCGAGGAAGAAAGGGCTCACCAAAACGGGCAATAGAAGGAGAAGGATACTACTGCCGATGAGCTGAAGTGCCTGCTACTGATCCACCTACAATCATAACACGAATGTAGCGTCCCCGGCAAAAGGGACGTCAGTACACTTGAATTGTACTGGTATGTATGGACAAACTTTGTCCCAAGTAAACTCAAGCCATTAAATTACATTAAAACTAATCAAGCCAGCGAACCATGTTTTCCACCTTTTACTCATTTCAGATAAGCCTCAACATAAGCACATTCAAGGTCAACAAATAGAACAACAACCAATCAACAACATAAATTGCAAGTAGTCAAACATAGGGGCAATCAGTGCCCCCCAGGTTGCAAACTCTCCTGCTGTCTCCTTTCACAATTTCACATCATTGATTTTTGTATAAATTTTCAATAGCGATTTCGATCGCTTTCCATCCTTATTGCCCCCGACCACCCTTATTACCTCGGCCACCCTTATCACCCCAACCCACACCTTATTTCCTCACGTTGCGGTGCGCAACACGACCCCGCCTTACAGTTTAAAACACAACAATTTCAAACAGCGCAGATAAGGTACTACACACAATTTCAACAAGTTCAAATAAGCAACTTGCACATTGTTTCATGTTCTCAATTATTTTTCAAATCAATATCACAACCATGTTACAATATTTCCACAATTCATGTTTCATCTCTTTCCACAATAAACAAATTCTCAAGCGTTTCGTTTGTTTTACACAAGGTGCCATATAGGCCATCATAATCATTATTCACAATTCCTTACCCATTTCGACTCTCATTTAACTTTCGGTTCATATTCTATACCACATCACTCATATTTCAACAATAACTTTGAGAATTTCACACAATTTGTCAAATTAACATTAACCAAGCAATTTTCACACATATAGGCGATTTCACAAGAAGCAAAATTAGCCATACATACCTGGTGATGAGTTTTCTTCCGTTAACTTTCTACTTTATGCTTACCCAAGATATCCTACTCTTGCCAACCTTGTTCTTGAAGACTCTTACTTCTACTCACTTCTTTTACTAGAAATCAAGTTCAATAATCATGCATGAGTGTAAAATTCTATTTTCAAAAGCTATTATATGCAAACCTCTCTTTACCCAATTTAAATCTAAAAATTAGAGAAAATAGTTAGGGTTTTTACCTTGAAATGATTTGGGGAAGTTGAATCTTTGCCCTAGAATCCTTTGAACTAAGATGGTTGGAACAATCTTTGAAGATGAAAGATTTCTCTCTCTAAAAACCCTCTCTTCTCTCTCTAATTTTGGTAAGATGATATGATAAAATGAAGAAGAAAGGTGTTATATTAAAGAAGAGATCGGGTTAAAATGTTACAAAAATCTGAACCGGGTCAATTATGCGGTGCACTTTGCGACCGCAGAATCAACATGCGGTCCGTATAGTGACCGCAGAATGGCCTCAAAATTACACAAGTTCTGTTACAGAATGCGACCAATATGCGGTCCGCATTCTTGATCTGCGGTCGCAAAGTGCACCGCAGATTCACTATGCGATCGCATATCGACCGCATTTTCAACATGATTTTTGGGAGGCTTCTATTAAGCTTTGCGGCAAGAATGCGGTCCGCATAACAGGTTTGTGGTCGCATTCCTAATCGCATATTTGACACTTTTCTGGAAAACTTTATTCTCTACATTTTTGACACTTAAATCACTACCAAGGGTCCGAACCGCGGCGAGCTTGAAGAATTCTACGCATTCCTAACACATTATTCGGACCATGACACCACAGCTACTAGGTTTTATGCACAAAAATTTTACGGGGCCTTACATATGGGGACAACCAGTCCATCCCCAATATGACATCAAAATCCACCATGTCCAAAAGCAACAGATCAACACGGGTTTCAAGACCCCCAAATATAACTACGCACGAACAATGCACCCGGTCGACTACAATGGAGTCACCCACCGGTGTAGACACATAAACTGGAATATCCAGAGCATAGTTGGGCGCGGCCAAATATGGTGTAAAGTAGGAAGACACATATGAATATGTAGATCCAGGGTCAAATAATATTGAAGCACCTCTGCCACACACAAGAATGGTACCTGTAATCACGGCATCTGATGCCTCTGCCTCTGGCCTGGCTGGTAAAGCAAAGAATCGGGGATCTGCACCTCCCCTCTGAGCTGCGTCTCTAGGACGACCATCAACTGGCTGACCTCTACCTCTGGCTGGACGGTCTCCAACTCTACGGTCTCGACCTCCACCTCTATAATCTCTACCCCCGCCTCGCTGGCTGGGCAGGCTGAGGGTCAGCTGGGGCCTAAATCATTGGACGAGGGCCTCGCTGCTGAGAGTTGCCCGCTGCTAGCGGGCAATTCCTGATAAAATGACCTGGGTCACCACAGCCGCAGCAACTCTTAGACTGATAGGGCTGCTGGCCCTGACGACCTGAATGGCCTCCACGAACACTCTGAAGAGGCCTGAGCATTAATAGGAGGCTGGTCTGAATAATGCCCACGAAAACCACGATCACCTGGTCCACCCTGTGAAGCCTGAAGGGCGGAATGGAAAGGCCTGGAAGACTGGCCTCTGTCAAAAGATTCTCTGCCACCAGAAGAAGAACCACTAAACCTGCCTGAATGACGAGGCCTCTTGTCTGAAGAATAACCACCTCCTCGAGCAAGAGCCATATCAACTCTACGTGCTGCATTAGCTGCCTCCTGAAATGAAATATCACTCCCCACTCCCATAGCCATCTGAAGTCTAATTGGCTGATTAAGCCCATCTATGAACATGCGGACCCTCTCCCGCTCTGCGGGGAGTATCACAACCGCATGACGTGCCAGATCAACAAATCTTGTCTCATACTGAGTGACAGTCATAGTACCCTGCTGGAGGCGCTCAAATTGCCTCCGAAGTGCATCCCGCTGAATAACAGGGAGAAACTTCTCCAGAAATAACTCTGCAAACCGATCCCATGATAAAGCCGGGGACCTTGCTGGTCGAGTCAAACAGTAATCTCTCCACCAAGTCTTGGCGGATCCTGAAAGCCTAAATGTGCAGAAGTCAACTCCATTGGACTCCACGATCCCCATAGTCTTGAGAATCTCATGGCAACCGAATAAGAAATCCCGAGGATCCTCCGATGTGGCACCGCTGAAGGTAGTGGTTAACATCTTGGAGAACCGATCAAGTCTCCAAAAAGAATCAGAAGTCATGGCGGCTCCATCTCCGGCCTGAGTTGTGGTACCTGACTGAGTGGCCACAGCTGGCTGAACCACTGTGGCCTGAGGCTGAGGAGCTACTGGCTCCCTAGTACGAGCAATAGGAGTCTGGGACCCTCCTCCAGCCTGAGAAGCGGCTGGTGCAACTGATAATAAGCCTGCTCTGGCAACGCTGTCCATAAATCCCGCTATCCCGACCAAAGCCTCCCGAAGATCCGGGGTAAATAAAGCCTCTCCGGGACCTGAGCTGGGCCCACTAGAGCTGCTGGGACTAGAATCTTCTCGCCAATCTCAATATGAGGCTCCACCTCTAGAGTAGCTGCCGGGGGCTGAGCTCTGCCTCTACCACGGCCTCTGATACGGCCTCGGCCCCTGCCCCTCATGGGAGTTGCCTGGGGCTCGGGCTGCTGGTCAGCAAACGAAGAAGTGCGTGTCCTCACCATCTGCGAAAGGACAGAATAGAAGGTCAATCAGTATTGAGGAACAAATCGCACGACAAGAAAGAACAAATGAGAGACTCTTTCCTAACTCAATAGACTCTGGAGGACAAGTACAGACTTCTCCGTACCTACCTCTCAAACTATACTAAGCTTGTTCGTGAGTGGTGAGACCTATGTAACCTAGAGCTCTGATACCAACGTGTCACGACCCGGATTTTCCCCCAACATCGGGATCGTGATGGCGCCTACTCGTGGTAGCAAGGCAAGCCTCTTTATTCACACTATCCTGTTTAACAATACTTCATACTCAAGTTAATAACCAAAATCATAATCTTAATTAAACAAGTGCGGAAGACTTTATAAAAATAGAAATAAATAGTTTCAAGGTATCTGATACTGAAATCCTCTACCCAAGACGTGGAGTCAGCAACTCACGAACTACTATTGAATACTACATATAAAAGTCCTGAAAGAAATATAACATAATCTGTTTGTCTCGGAACAAAAAGACTACAGCTAGTAACATAAGTAAAGGGAGAGACGCCGGGCCTGCGGACGTCTACAAGCTACCTCGGTCTCAAATATGATCAACTCCCACGCAAAAGATCTACTGCTGCTGCTCCTGATCGAAACCTGGACCTATGCAAAAACGCACAGAAGTGCAGTATCAGCACAACCGACCCCATGTGCTGGTAAGTGCCTGTCCTATCCCGGCGAAGTAGTGACAAGCCTAGGACCAGACACCCACATAAACTTGTGCAGTTCTATATATATGTATACCACAAGATAACGAGAAATAACCAAGTAATAACACAATAAGGAATATCTCAAAAGAACTCAATAATTAACAACAGTTAATAAGTCCACAAGGAAAACAAAGTATAATGGAAAAACAAGTAATATCAAGTCAAGGAATGGCAAGTAGTTGCACGGCATCACCCTTCGTGCTTTTACTCTCATCCTCACCAAATAAGCAAATAAAGTGCACGGCATCACCCTTCGTGCTTTTACTCTTATCCTCACATCCATGGTACGGCATGATCCTTCGTACATGGTTCAATAACAAGGCACGGCATGATCCTTCGTGCATAATCAATAACATGGCACGACATTAACCTTCGTGCATAATCAATAAAATATGGCACGGCATTAACCTTCGTGCATAAATAATAAATCAAGGCACGGCATCACACTTCGTGCATTATCACTCTTCCTCACCCAAATAACAATCACAGTTAAGGGCAAAGAATGAAATAGTAAATCATGAACCGTCCCGGCAAGGGCAATCAATATCTCACTTCACAACAAGTCCCGACAAGGGAGAACAATAACAATTCTACAACCCGGCAAGTGTTCAACAATTTATCTTCAAATATGTCTTACAACAAGTATTAACAACGACTCACGGTCATGCTAGACGCCAGTGTATGGATGTTCGTCACCACAGCCCATACACCGCACTCGATCACATAACACATAGCACATAATCCTATTCCCTCAAGCTAGGATAGAACAAACACTTACCTCGAATATTTACGAACAATTCAATCCGTGGCAATGCCTTTTCCTTTCAAATTTGGCTCCAATCCAATCGTATCTATACACAATTGACTTAATATCATCAATACTACTCAACAAACTAATTCATAAGGCCAATTTTAACTTTTACAACATTCTGCCCGGAATAGTGAATTTCGACCCCGGGCCCACATGGTCGGAACTCGGGGTTCGGACCAAAATCCAGTTATCCATCCCCCCACGAGTTCAAGTATATGATTTGTTTCAAAATCGGACCTCGATTCGATATCCAATTACCCAATTCATGAAAAACCCTATATTCTACCAAAAACAAGAAATTCTACCATGAAAACCTTTGATTTCTATTGAAAAACATGTTTAATGTTGTTAGGAATTGAAAGAATTAAGTAAAAAGTGACTTACAATTGCTTTGAAGAAAAGGGAGTTCGTGAAAAATCGTCAATGGATGTTTTTGGGTTGTGAAATGTGAAAAATGAAGCTGGAAATCGTGATTTACGGGTCTCTATGTTCGCATTTGCGAACATGGGTTCGCAATTGCGAACCCCGACCAATTTCTGAAGTTTGAAAAATAAGTTAAGGATGGGAAGTTCGCATTTGCGAACTTTTGTTCGCATTTGCGAATTCGCATTTGCGAACTTTTGTTCGCATTTGCGAACCAAGGCACAAAACAGGGAAGTTCGCATTTGCGAACTTTTGTTCGCATTTGCGAATTTGAATTTGCCAACTTTTGTTCGCATTTGCGAATTAGCATTTGCTAACTTTTGTTCGCATTTGCGAATTCGCATTTGCTAACATTTGTTCGCATTTCCCAACTCTGCAGATCGGGTGCTGATAGCAACTTTCTAACATGAAAATTTGATCTCGTGGCCTATCCAAAATTCACCCGAGCCCTCGGGGCTCCAAACCAAACATGTACACGATATCAAAAATACATTACAAACTTGTTCGTGCGATCACATCGCCAATATCACATCGTTTTCATCAAATCAAGCCTCAAGTTCATGATTTTCATTCTTTTGGTTTTCAAAACTTTCAAACTTGGAACTCAAGGTCCAAAACATATCAAACGACATCCAAATGTCACCAAACTTTGTAGAAAGCACATATATAATATTTAAGACTTGTACCGGTCGTCGGAACCAAAATACAAGCCCGATACCAAGGTCAATTAATTTATTTTCCTTTAATAATTACATCAAAAATAATTTCACAGAAAAATTCATAACTTGGGCTCTAGGCCTCAGAATTCGACTCCGGACGCATGTCCAAGTCCCATATTTTCCTACGAACCTTTCGGGACCGTCCAATCTTAGGTCCAGGTCCGTTTACCAAAAATATTGACCGAAGTCAACTATATCAATATTAATATCATTTTTATCCAAATTTCTCATAGAATTCATATTTTCTATCACAAAATCTTTTCGGCTACATGCTCAGATCGTGCACATAAATTGAGGCAATATAGAATGAGGTTTTCAAGGCCTCGGAAGTACGAAATGATTAATAAAACAAGTGATGACCCTTTGGGTCGTCACAGTAATGGAATCGACAATCAAATACACATGAAAGGAACAATCAGAATAAACAAGTTTACTGTGACGACCCAAAGGGTCATCACTTGTTTTATTAATCATTCCGAGCTTTTGAGGTCTTGAAAACCTCAATTATAGTTGCCTCGATTTGCGTGCACAGTCCGGGCACAAAGATGGAAATTGTTATGTTGAAATATGTGAAATATGTGAAAAAGTTGAAGAATTTTGATATTAATATTAATATGGTTGACTTTGGTCAACATTTTTGGTAAACGGACCCGGATCCGTGATTTGACGGTCTCAGAAAATCCGTAGAAAAATATGGAACTTGGGCGTATGCCCGGAATTGAAATCCGAGGTCTAGAACCCCGGTAAAAGAATTTTTCTGTTAAATTGTTTTCCGAAAATGTTTAAGGAAAATGAAACTGAATTTTGATTAAAAAGTACTGGTATCGGGCTCGTATTTTGGTTCCGACGCCCGGTACAGGTCATATATATTGGTTAAGCGCTTCCTGTAAAGTTTGGTTGAAAACGGACGTCGTTTGACGTGTTTCGACCTTAAATTGGAAAGTTTGGAAATTATGGAATTTTAAAGAATTCTTGAGTTTTAAGGCTCAATTCATTGATTTTGATGTTATTTTAGCGATTTGATCGCGCGAGCAAGTTCGTATGATGTTTTTGAGTTAGTGTCATATTTGGTTTGGAGCCCCGAGGGCTCGGGAGTGTTTCGGAGGTGGTTCGGGGTGTTTTTGGACTTAGAAAACTGGCAGATTTTCTGCAATTTTTACACGGACATTTTACTCTACGCGATCGCGGCCTTGTACATGTGATCGCACTACCTTGTCACATTACTCAACGCGATCGCAGCTGTCTGCACGCGATCGCGAAGCTTTCTGTCCTTCTTCAACGCGATCGCAGCCGTCCGCACGCGATCGCGTAGCTTTCCGTTTTCCTTCAACGCGATCGCGACCCTTTTCACGCGATCGCGTAGTACAAATGAGCCACCCAGCGAAATTCTTCTACGCGATCGCAGCATTGTCCACGCGATCGCGTAGTGTTGAATATTTGCCTTCCGCGATCGCGACCCAGTTCACGCGATCGCGTTGAACAAAATCGCTGCCCAGTGAATTTAATCCCAAAACTGAACAGAAACGGGATAAAAATCCCATTTCTGTTCAACTCTCTTCTCCACAACTCCTTGGACGATTTTTGAGCGATTCTTCATCAAACTTCTTGGGTAAGTGATTCTTAACTCGTTTTCTTCATTTTCCATCAATATTATTTGAATTCTTAAGCCTAATTAGGTGTAAATGGGTAGAAAAATTGAGAATTGAGTATAATAAGGGTTTTCAAGGAATTTGCGATCTAGAACTCGTTTTGGAGTCGAGCTTAAGAACAAATTGTATATTTGAACTCATGGAGGATTGGGTGAACTTATTTTGGTTCGAAACTTGAGTTTCGATTATGTGGGCCCGGGGTCGATTTTTACTATTCCGGGTAGAATGTTGTAAAAATCATATTTAGCAATATGAACTAGTTTGTTAAGTAGAATTGATGATATGAAATCAATTGTGTATAGATACGGTTGGATTGGAGTCAAATTCGAAAGGAAAAGGCATTGCTACGGATTGAATCGTTCGTGAACTTTCGAGGTAAGTGTTTGTTCTATCCTAGTTTGTAGGAATATGAATTTAGTTATGAATAGATTGTTGAATAAGAGTTATTGGTGTTATACCGGTAATGAAGGTAAATTGTTGAAATTATTATAAATTATTGGTTTAAAACCGGTAATTATAAATATTGTTGATATAGAGATTATTGGCTAAATGCCGTTAATATATATATATTTTATGAATTGGTATTGGTTAATTGCCGGTAATATATATATTTATGAATTGGGATCGTGTGGTACGCCGACCACAAAGTGACTTAAATCTTGGCATCGGCCATAGTTGCCGGTAGCCTATTGATATATTTGGGAGCGGGTGGTACGCCTACCACAAGATATAATTATTGATATATTTGGGAGCGGGTGGTACGCCTACCACAAGATATAATTATTGATATATTTGGGAGCGGGTGGTACGCCTACCACAAGATATAATTACTATGATATTTGGGAGCGGGTGGTACGCCTACCACAAGATATAATTACTGTGATAGTTGGGAGCGGGTGGTACGCCTACCACGAGATATGAAATGAGAGAGGAATTGAGACATGAAAGTAAGATTTATTATGTTGATTAGATTATTCTGGATATCGTGAGTTATTGATTGTTATTTCAGAGCAGAGTATTTCCTTATAAATGTATTGTATATATATGTCTATATTGCAACTGTACAGGTTTAGGTGGGTGACTGGCCTTAGCCTTGTCACTAGTTCGTTGGGATAGGCCAGGCACTTACCAGCACATGGGGTCGGTTGTGCTGATACTACACTCTGCGCTCTTTTTGCGCAGATACAGGTTACGGACAGCAGCAACGACAGTAGCGACTTGTGGATTTTTCGACTACTGAGACTACGAGGTAGCCTTGCAGGCATCCGCAGGACCCGTTGTCTCTTCTATCTATGTTTTTCATTCTATTATCTCATATAATCGAGATAAACAACTTGTATTTTCTTTCAGACAATTATGTGTATTATTCTTAGAAGTTCGTGAGTATTGTGACACCGGTCTTGGGTAGTGTATCATGTTTGGGTTTTCTTTATCATATTTGACTAAGTCTTCCGCTAATTTTGATTATTCCGCTGTAATGTATATGTTTTAAATAAGAAATTGGTAATTAATGAGTATGTAATTAATATTTGGCTTGCCTAGCTTCCATTTAGTAGGCGCCATCATGACCTCGATGGTGGGAAATCCGGGTCGTGATAAGTTGGTATCAGAGCACTAGGTTGCACAGGTCTCACAACTCACGAACAACCTTAGTAGAGTCTGAAGGATCGGTACGGAGACGTCTGTATTTATCCTCCAGAGGCTACGGAGTTAGGAAAATATTCCCTTTATTCTTTCCAGTCGTGCGACTTGATCTTTTGAATGTTAATTGAACTTCTACTCTGTTCTTCCGCGGATGGTAAGGACACGTGCATCCTCATCTACTGACCAGCAGCCCGAGGTCCCAGCAGCGGCAGTTCCTGCTAGGGGTAGAGGCCGAGGTCGAGGCCGTCCTAGAGGACAAGGTAGGGGCAGAGCTGAGCCCCGAGCAGCAGCACGAGTGGTAGAACCTCAGGTTCGTATCGAGGAGGAAGTTCCAGCCCCAGCAGCTCCAGTAGGCCCAGCTCAAGTCCCGGGAGGAGCTTTATTTTCACCGGATCTTCAGGATGCTTTGGTCCGTATAGCAGGTTTTATGGATCACATCACCAGAGCAGGTTTATTACCGGTAGCACCAGCTACTTCTCAGGCTGGAGGAGGTAATCAGACTCCTGCTACGCGCACTCCGGAGCCAGTAATTCCCCAGGCGCAAGATCCTGTGATTCAGCCAGTTGAGGCAGTTCGACCTATTATTACGACTCCGTCTAATGATGGTGCAGCCATGTCTGCTGACGCGTTGTGGAGATTGGACAGGTTTACCAAGCTGTTCACTACCACATTCAGTGGCACTCCTTCGGAGGATCCACAGGATTTCCTATACAACTGCCACGAAGTTCTCCGTACTATGGGTATTGTGGAGACTAATGGTGTGGATTTTGCTACTTTTCGGTTATCCGGTTCCGCCAAGACTTGGTGGAGAGATTATTGTCTAACCAGGCCAGCGGGATCGTCATCTTTGACTTGGGAGCAGTTTGCAGAATTATTCTTGGAGAAGTTCCTTCCAGCAACTCAGCGGGAGGTTATGCGCAGACAATTTGAGCGTCTTTATCAGGGTTCTATGTCTGTCACACAGTACGAGACTAGGTTCGTGGACCTGGCTCGTCATGCTATTATCATACTTCCCACAGAGCGGGAGAGAGTGAGGAGGTTTATTGATGGCTTGAATCAGCCAATTCGGCTACAGATGGCTATGGGAGCAGGAACTGAAATCACTTTTCAGGAGGCGGCTAATGCAGCCCGCCGGATCGAGATGGCTCTGTCACAGGGAGCGAGACATGGATCAGATAAGAGATCTCGTAATTCGGGTAGATTCAGTGGTACCTCGTCCGGAGATAGAGATTTTTATGATAGAGGCCATCCTCCTAGGCCTTATCGGTCAGCTCTTCAGGTTTCTCATGATGCTTCAGGTGATCGTAATTCTCAGCCACGCTACTCTGATCAGCAGCCTATCAGTGCACCACCACTTCGCCATTTTCAGCAGCCGGGGGCTTGTTTTACGTGCGGTGATCTTAGGCACATTGCAAAGTATTGCCCTCGAGCTTCTGACAGATCTCACCAGCAGGGTTCTCGTGCCATGATTCAGGCCCCAGTTCCCTCACAGCCTGCCCAGCCGGCTAGAGGCGGAGGTAGAGGACATAGAGGTGGAGGTAGAGGTCATAGAGGTGGAGCTCAGACCGATAGAGGTAGAGACCAGCCAACAGCTGATCGTCCTAGAGATACTGCTCAGGGTGGTGGGGCACAGCCCCGATGTTATGCACTTCCCGCCAGACCAGAGGCTGAGTCTTCTGATGCCGTCATTACAGGTATTATTTTGGTTTGTGATAGAAAGGCATCAGCATTATTTGACCCTGGATCTACATATTCGTATGTGTCTTCCTATTTTGCACCATACTTGATTCAGCCCAGTGATCCACTGAGTGTTCCTGTTCATGTGTCTACACCAGTAGGCGACTCTATTGTGGTTGATCGAGTTCATCGGTCATGTATTATAGTAATTGAGGGTCTCGAGACCCGTGCTGATTTATTACTCCTAAATATGGTGGACTTCGATATTATACTAGGCATGGATTGGCTATCTCCGTATCATGCTATTTTAGATTGCCATGCCAAGACTGTGACTTTAGCCCTGCCGAATTCGCCTCGTATAGAGTGGAAAGGAATTTCGGGTCATACTAGCCGTAATGTTATTTCTTATGTTAAAGCTCAGCGTATGGTTGGAAAGGGATGCTTGGCTTATTTGGCCTATGTCCGTGATTCTAGTGCTGAAGTTCCTTCTATTGACTCTGTGCCTGTGGTTTGCGAATTTCCTGAAGTATTTCCTTCAGACTTGCCAAGTATGCCGCCCGATAGGGACATTGATTTTTGCATTGATTTGGCTCCAGGCACTCAGCCCATTTCCATTCCCCCATACCGTATGGCTCCGCCGGAGTTAAAAGAATTGAAGGAACAATTGCAGGATTTACTTGAAAAGGGTTTCATTAGGCCCAGTGTTTCGCCGTGGGGTGCACCCTGTATTATTTGTAAAGAAGAAAGATGGTTCGATGAGAATGTGCATTGACTATCGACAATTAAACAAGGTGACTATCAAAAATAAATATTCACTTCCGCAAATTGATGATTTATTTGACCAGCTTCAGGATGCCAAGGTATTTTCAAAGATAGATTTGAGATCTGGCTATCATCAGCTGAAGATTAGGGCATCTGATGTCCCTAAGACAACGTTCCGCACTCGGTATGGACATTATGAATTTTTGGTCATGTCTTTTGGGTTGACAAATGCTCTAGCAGCTTTTATGGAATTAATGAATCGGGTGTTCCGGCCTTATTTAGACTTGTTTGTAATAGTCTTCATTGATAACATATTAATATATTCCCGCAGTCAGGAGGAAAATGCGCAACATCTCAGAGTGGCCTTGCAGACTCTGAGAGATAGCCAACTACATGCAAAATTTTCAAAGTGTGAATTTTGGCTAAGTTCGGTTGCATTCTTGGGTCATATTATGACGGCAGCAGGTATTCAGGTTGATCCGAAGAAGATTGAGGCAGTCAAGAACTAGGCCTAGACCGACATCAGCCACAGATATTCGGAGTTTCTTGGGGTTAGCGGGCTATTATCGCCGATTCGTAGAAGGATTTTCGTCTATTGCAACCCCACTGACCAGATTGACCCAGAAGGGTGTTCAATTTGAATGGTCCGATGAATGTGAGGCGAGCTTTCAAAAGCTCAAGACAACCTTGACCACAACACCGGTATTGGTTTTACCCACAGGTACGGGACCTTATACTGTTTATTGTGATGCTTCCCGTATTGGGCTTGGTGTAGTGTTAATGCAAGATGGCAAGGTTATTGCCTATGCTTCGAGGCAATTGAAGATTCATGAAAAGAACTATCCAGTGCATGATCTAGAATTGGCGGCGATTATTCACGCATTGAAGATCCGGAGGCATTATTTGTATGGTGTAGCATGTGAAGTATACACCGATCATAAGAGTCTTCGTATTTGTTTAAGCAGAAAGAGTTGAATATGAGACAGAGAAGGTGGCTAGAGTTGCTAAAAGACTATGATGTTACTATTTTATATCACCCGTGTAAGGCCAATGTGGTGGCCGATGCATTGAGTAGAAAGTATGCCAAGCATGGGTAGTCTTGCATATATTCCGGTCGATCCCGAGACCATTAGCTATAGATGTCCAGTGCCTTAGCTAACCGGTTCGCGAGATTAGACATTTCGAGCCTAGTAGGGTGTTAGCCTCGCACGATCGCTCGTTCTTCTTTATTAGAGCGTATCCGTGAGAGGCAATTTGATGATCCTCATTTTCGTGAGTTGAGAGATACAGGTATAACGGGGAGGTGCCACACAGTAAATCTAGATGATGACGGGATATTAAAATTGCAGTGGTCGAGTTCGTGTGCCCAATGTCGAGGGGATTCGAGAGTTAATCTTAGCGAAGTCCCACAGTTCGCGGTATTCTATTCACCCAGTGCGCCGCGAAGATGTACCAGGACTTACGTCGACGATTATTGGTGGCGCGTAATGAAGAAAGATATCGTTGCGTATGTCGCTCGGTGTCTAAATTGTCGGCAGGTGAAATATGAGCACCAGAGACCTGGTGGTGTATTCCATAGGATTGAAATTCCCGAGTGGAAATGGGAGCGGATCACTATGGATTTCGTTACTCGGACTTCCTTTGACTCGGAGGAAATTTGATGCTATTTGGGTCATTGTTGATAGGCCGACCAAGTCAGCACACTTTATTCCAAGTATCCGTCTCCTACTCGTCGGAGAGGTTAGCGGGGGTGTACATTAGAGAGATTGTTCGTCTCCATGGAGTGCCGGTATCTATTATCTCTGATCGGGGTACGCAGCTTACCTCGCGTTTCCGGAGAGCGGTCCAGCAGGAGTTAGGCACTCGGGTTCAGTGAGTACAGCATTTCATCCTCATACGGATGGCCGATCCGAGAGGACTATTCGGATTCTAGAGGACATGCGAGCCCGTGTTATTGATTTCGGAGGCTCGTGGGGCCGGTTTTAGCAGAGTTCGCCCACAATAACAGCTACCA
>JASVEL010001830.1:0-109392 GCA_032618575.1 Nicotiana noctiflora
TTGCAGGCCACAATTGACCTTCGCGGTCGCGGAGGTAACCATTGCTTTCGCATAGCTGTGATTTTTGGGCTATTGCGTTCGCAAGAGAAGACTCGCATTAGCATAGAAGAGCCTGGGGACCCTGCCTGGTTGTTCATTGCATTCGTAGTGAGGGGAGCCGCATTCGCGTGAGAGGATGTGTATGTGAATTGCGACCGCGTTTGGAGTATCGCATTTGCATAGAGTATTATTTGGTCAAAGGAAAGTTGGTCTTCGTGACCGCGTTCGCATAGAAGAAATCACTGTGCGTCAGTTGTATTTTTAATATTATATCATCCACGAGGGTTAGCCATTTTTCTCCATTTTTACATTACCTTTAGAGCTAATTGATAGAATTTGAAGGGGATTTCATCGAAAAGTGATTAGAGGTAAGTCTCGTGGTCTTAATAAGTCATTTTAGCAAATAATCTTCCATTGAAGAAGCTAGGGCTTGGATTTTTGCTATGTAAAATTGGGATTTGGTGGCACATTTGAACTTTGATTCTGATAAATTTTATGTGTACGGACTCGTGGCGAGACGACGATTTCGAAATTGTGAGTTTCATAATTTTTTAAGAAGCAGTCCTGGGGCTCTGGTTTTGCTAGTTTCGAGATTTTTCATAGATTTCGATTGTTTTTGATTGGGTATTTTGTTCTATTAGCCTATTTTGATATATTTGTGCTGATTTTGGCTAGTTTTGATGCGCGTGGAGGCCGATTTGAGGAGCTAAGGCGTCGCGGGCTAGAGTTTTTGTCGGATCGAGGTAGGTAATACTTGTAAATGATGCCCTGAGGGTTAGTAACCCCGGACTTGCATATCCTAGTGTTGTATTGAGGTGACTTGCACGTCAGAAAACAGGCGTGGGGTAGAGCACCGTTAGGGGTTGTGACTTGGTCCGTCCCGCTTAATAAATAATACTATCTAATTGCTTGAAATTTAATTGACACCTTAATAAAGATATTAATTAACATAAACTGAACTGATTATCATGTTTGGGGCTTAGTGCCGAATATTTGTGTCACGTCCCATTCGAGGGACATGACTGGCGCCTGACCGAGTAGCCCCAGTCAAGTGGACCTGTGTGCCTTTTCTAACCCGCGCGTTACCCCGGTGTTATTTATTACTTATAAGCCAAAGATCTTACCAATTATAATTAACTTCACATTTTTCAAACACAACCACACTAATAACATTACTAACAAGTTCACAATTTATAACGCCCGACATATATATATATATATATATATATATATATATATATATATATATATATAGGCCATAATCCCACAATTTACTGTCTACAGAGCCTCTAGGATACAAGGGATGATACAATACTTGCCGATAACAAGGGTTCGGCTATACCTTAACAAAATCAGAATAAAGTCTAACAAAAGTGGCATGAGCCACGCAGGGCCCCGAGGAAGAAAGGGGCTCACCAAAACGGGTAGTGGAAGATGAAGGATGCTACTGCCGATGAGCTGAAGTACCTGCTACTGATCCACCTACAATCATAACATAAATGTAGCGTTCTCGGCAAAAGGGATGTCAGTACACTGGAATTGTACTGGTATGTATGGACAAGCTTTGTCCCAAGTAAACACAAGCCATTTAACAAGCAAATCACGATGATAAGACAACAAATGATTACACCAAGAGATGATAAGTCATCCAATCATGTTCCCACATTTACTTTGTTTCAAGTAGTTCTCAGCCCAAAGCACAATTAAAGATCAACAAATAAGGCAACAACCAAACAATCACGAAAAACACAATCAAGTCAAATAAAGGGGCAATCAGTGCCTCACAGGTTGCAAACATTCCTGCTGTCTCCTTTCACAATTTCACATCATTGATTTCATATCAATTTCAATGGCGATTTCGATTGCTTTCCATCCTTATTACCTCGGCCACCCTTATCACCCCAATTCACACCTTATTACTTTGTGTTGCGGCGCAAAACCCGATCCCACCGTACAGTTTCAATCACAACAATCACAAACAACAAACAAGGCACTACACAAGATCACAACAAGTGCAAATAAGTAATTTACAAATTGGTTCATGCTTTCAATTATCTTTCAAACCAGTATCACAACCGAGTTACAATGTTTTCATATTCGAGAGTACCCATACCATTATGTTCAACAATTTACCACAATTCAAGTGTTTCATTTCTTTCCACAAGAAACCATGTATGCCATCACAATAATTGTTTTCAATTCTTTACCAATTTCAATTCCCTTTTTATCTTTCGATTCATATTCCATACCACACCACGCATTGTTCAACATCAATTGAATACCCAACAACAAAATCAAAGAATTACACACAATCTATCAAATTAACACATACCAAAGGAATTGAACGCATAAGGACGATTTCACAAGAATCAAAGTTAGCCATATATACCTGGAGTAGAATTTACTTCCTTCAATCTCTTACTTAAGCTCACCCAAGTTATCCTAAGTTGCCAACTTTCGTTTTTGCAAACTCTTACTCCTACCCACTTCTTTTTACTAAAATTCAAGTTCAAATAACATGCATGAGTGTCACATTCTATTTTTCAAAATCTATTGTATGCAATTCTTTGTTTACCTTTGAAAACTGAAAAATTAGAAAAAAATGACTAAGGTTTTTACCTCTTAAAGATTTGGGGAAGATCACTTTTGCCCTAGGATCTTCCGGACCAAACGATTGGATCAATCTTTGAAGATAGTTAGATTTCTCTCTCTAGAATCCCTCTTTCCTCTCTCTAGTTTTGCTAAGAAAATATGAGAAAAATGAAGGTTGGAGGTGTTTCATTAAAGAAGGGGTCGGGTCAAAATTTTATAAAAATTTGGGTCGAGTCAATTCTGCGATCGCAGAATCAACATGCGGTTCGCATAATGGACAGCAGAATTGCCCCTAAAAATGCACATGTTCTGTTACGATATGCGACCAGAATGCGGTCCACATTCGTGTTCTGCTGTCGCAGATTGCACAGTAGATTTGACACTAAAGAATCCTCAAAAAATTATGCGGTGGATCTGCGATCCGCATTTCCATTCTGCGATCGCATATTGGACCGCATTTTCAACACAAATTTTTGGAAACATTCTGTTAAATTTTGCGGTAGGAAAGCGGTCCGCATAGCAGATCTGCGATCGCATTCCTAACCACAGAATTGACATTTTCTGTAAAATTTATTCTTTCTATTTTTGAAACTTAAATCACTACCAAGGGTCCGAACAGCTTCTATGCATTCCTAACACCTTATTCGGACCATGACACCACGGCTACTAGGTTTCAAGCACAAAAATTTTACGGGGCCTTACAATTTGAATCCTTCAGGGATTGGCATCACTGTTTTGGCAATACTGTGCATATTTTCATCTCAATCTAAGGTATTTAAAATGGTATTTTGCTACTCAGCATTTTTAAAGTATTTGAAAACTTAAATGAGGCTTTAATGACATTTTAGCTGTGAGCTGTTATAATACGATTGCCCAAAGGGCTTATATGCATCCATAACTATGCATGGATCGGGGTGCACGTCGAAGCAAGAATGATATTCATATTGTTCTTGAGCTGTAGGAGCCCCTCCGGAGTCCAAACCCCCAGAGTGAGCGCGAGCGCCTTTGCATGGATCGGGTTATATGCCACAACGTCATATGCATTGCATTACATACATACATACATACATACATACATACATACATTGGCTTTACTTGTACTACGGGGCATGACATTTAGCACCCATACATTACTGGCATATATATGTTATCTGCCTTATTGACCAGATACCCTGGTGGAAAATTGTTAAGGAGTGTTGAGCCCAACGGGCTGATTTGAGTGCAGACTTGCACTATTTGAGGTTGTACCCAGGTATTGAAATGTTAAAAAGAGATTTCTAAATAATCTACTCATATATGTTAAAAAGGAATACCATGAAAGTGTGTTGCAGTTTAAAAGATGATTCTATTTTTTATAGCATGAGATAGTCCTTTATGTGGCGTTCTTTTCCTCAATGTTATTTACTTTTATTACCGCTGAGTTGAAAGTACTCATTCGACTCCCAGTACTATGTGTGCAGATTCAGGTACTGGGAAGCTTAGTTGAGCTTGGTGCTGGTATAGATCTCCGATTGGGATCCTTGAGGTAGCTGCCTGTTGTCCGCAGGACCCGACATTCCCTTACTTTCTTATGTTTAGACATTTTCTGTGTTTCAGACTTATTCTATATATTCTATTATTGGTATTATGTTACTTAGTAGTGGCTCTCGACTCGTGACCCCCAGGTCTTGGGAGGTGTTGTGTTGATATTGGGATATTCTTTTCATTATCTCGGTTAAACTACACATTATATCTTGTTATTATTGGTTTTGGAAACAAAAATGTGAGTTGGTAGCTCGGCGTTGGGTTTAATTTGTGAGGATGGCCTAGCAATATGCTGGGTGTCATCACAATCGGGTTTTGGGGTCATGACAAGTTGGTATCAGAGCCTAGGTTACTAGGCCTCATGAGTCTTGAGCAGATTAGTAATGTCTCGTGGATCGGTACGGAGACGTCTGTATTTATCCTAGGGAGGCTACAGACCTTTTAGGAAACACTTCATATTCTTGGAATTCTTACCGTGCATAATTGATTTAGCTTGAGGTATAATTCTTGAAATTCCTTCCACATGTCTGTATGCGCACTCGAGCGCTTAGTATTATATTTTCCTTGTGGCTTGTGATTCCCCGATCGATGGGCGAGATATAATCTCCGTGAGTTCATGTTGGGCTAGTCGAGAGGACTTGAGGCCAGATCTTTGTCTATGGCTTGAGCACCGAGGTACTGATTTTTGCGAGCTGGTATGATAAAATTTATATGATCAGTATTGTCCCTAATTGTGGTAATGGCGGCTTGATAATGGGTGCGATGTTAGGTGTTTGACTCTTATTGTGATCCGTTGTGTAGCTCCTAGCTATGGGCATGGTGAATATGTTCATGTCTCTTAGTGGAAAGGTAAATTGCACTACGTATGGTAGTATGAGTTCAGACTCAGGAAGACCGAATTGGTTGTGCTATGTGTAATGTGGTGAAAGGTATTTGATATATGTTATGATTCGAGTAGGTGCAAAGCATGTCCATGTATCAATTTTGATAATATAATTTGTGTAGTATTGAGATTAATATTATTGATGTACAGTGTGATGTCTTGTCGAGTTGTGAACGTATTATTAGGATGGTTTTGGTGATTCTCTGGCAGGTGGATAGGCCAAATTACAAAGGAAATTCTGTCAAAAGTTTTGAAAAAATTGGGACTTAGAAAAGATTTTATCACCTAAAGAGTGGGATTAATTGTTGTGTGTGAATGAATGCAAGAATTGCAGGAGTTAAGATTTTTGATGATTCGAGTCTCCGCCAAAGCTTGTAAATGACTCAAGTTTAATCTCACTATAACATTGCGAATAATGCTATGATTGGTTAAAAGTGCTTTGATGTATCGCTTCGAGCTAAGTTGAGGAGATTGCTATTGACTAGCTGATTGCACTGTTGTTTGCTTTGTTGATTCTGTCTCTAAGTATGTTGGAAAAATTTTGGTAAAGGTTATATGGTGCGTCGTAGATGTGAAAAAATATTAGGATGTTTTGAGTTGTTGTTGATAAAGAAGGCTCAGTGTATAGAAAAGAAAGATAGTTATTTGTATATGTATGTAATCATATTCTGCGATGTCAGAATTCTAACAAGGCACGAGTAGTTCTGTTAAATAAGATAGTTGAATTACAACTGAATAAGGGTGAATGACGCCCGAGAATGGTTTTGCAGTGTTCAAGATTTTGCTTGTAACAGTCAGGTGCCTTAAGATTTTGCATGTGGATAAAGATTGTGGTTTCGTTAGAAGGAATCAAGACTTGTGATATGTTATGTTAATGATGGGATTCTATGTATCCGTAATGGAAGGTAATGATAACAAATTCAAAATCGCAGGAAATTCTTCGAATAAAGTATTATAGAATGTGGTACTTCTGGAAATATCTGAGAGAGTATTTAGTAGCCTATGGGTCCTAGACCGTGTGGTCTTATGTATGAGTCTTGTATGGTAACCTGAGTTGAGGTATTGTGGTATTACAATAAAGGCTAATATTAAAATAAAGATGAATCGGAAAGGAAATTGGGTAAATGGAACAACTTGATAATAAACCGAAAAGGTATGATAAGGATACGATTAATTCCTGTTATGGTTCAAAGTAATGAGTCTTGCGGGTATTGTGCAACAAAGGTCTTAAGTGCTGGCTATCTCGATGTGGGTAAAAGGATTCAGTCCTGGTAGTTTAGTTTGTGCAATGGAATTGGGAAAAAGAGTTCGTGATATGTTTTACCGTGGTTTGAAAATGAGTATATTTGTTGTTGGTATGTGAAGCCTGGAATGTGTAATGATTTTTCTTCTTATATAGGATCATGAAAGTTCTTGACTAGTTGAGTGCGTCGATGTTTGCGGAGTAGGAGAGGAATAGAAGTTTCCATGTTATCTTTGTGTGGTATGGTATATGTGATGTGTTATGGAAAGTTGATAATGGCATGTTCAAGGTTTTGAGATCAGTTCATATTATATGGGAAGTCATTAAAATTCTCGAGCAGCGCGGGTAGCTGCAGATAATCTGAGAATCAATCTTTCTGGTGATTAAGGAAAATCGTATTGCTATTCTAGTGATTTGACGGGGTATATGTTAAAAAGGGCAAGGTGATGTAAACTGATAATATCCGGTGGTATTGCGGTATTCTCTTGTTGGATCGACTGTAATGATTGAGTTGTTGATGGCATAGGAAAATTTCTGAATGGCTTTCGTGGTATAAATGGATGCTTGATGTGTGTTATGTATTCGTACGGTGGAGTGTGGAATTAGGCATAGTGATTCATGCATTATATATGTGTTGGAGACAAGAGGTTCTCGTAATCCGCCTATGCAGTGGTTGTATATGGTGTGTATCGGTACCGTTAAGCGGTTATTGGAGATTGGAAGCCCTAGTAGATCTTTCTTTGCTTAATGCGATGAATTTGGGTTATGATATTTGATTACAGACTGGTTGTCTTAAGTCAGGTTGTCTTGACTAATGTGATATGGACTATGTAGGAAAATGCCATAGGTTTCATGGCAAAGTGCATCGGATTATGTTCTAACAGGGTAGTTTTGTATCCCAAGGACCAGTGGATGGCTGGCAGGTATTGCTTTGATAATTGGGCCTTCGTGGCGGATGTCAGTACAGAGGTTTCCACCATTGAGTTAGTTCTGGTATTGAGGGACTTTTCGGATGCGTTTCGTGTGGCCAAGCATAGGACTACACAAGTTATTGTAATGAGCAAATTTGACTCGATGTGCATTTCCTTTTGTGAGGTATATATGTACGGATCGGGTGGCACGCCGCCACGAGTATGGTATTTGGAGGGGGTGGAATGCCACCACGAGTATGTTATCTGGATCGGGTTGCAGGCCGCAACAGTGTGATGTGAAAATAGAATTAGTTATATGTTACCTTGTATGCATTACTTCTTGGTTTATAAGGAAATTGCTCGGCGACTAGCACATCCGTTGTGTACTTTTCAGGACTGAATAGAGTATATTAATTATTTCACCAGGATGTGATTGATGGCTTGGGTTCAGACCTAAATCTGTACGCGGCTGACCATTTTGAGCATGGTGACTTGAGGTGCTTCATGGTTAATAGTGTTTGGATAGAATCATGAGTTGTGGCAAGGCCATATGATGTTATGACCTTTCAAGGAGGATTCAATTACCCTATTTCTATGTTGTGATATGGGATCTCAGTTATGTGTTGTGATGGTAACGAGGAATGGGAATTTCAGCTCTTTAGTTGAGTCAGTTGTCATGACCTGAGTGTGTTCAAGCCGTTTCTTATTGGAGCATGTGTTGTGCACCTTGTGGCTTAGGCCGATGTTGAGGTATCATGTCACTAGTGTGGTGTGTTATAATCAAAATGATCATTGGAGTAATTAATGAGTGCAAAAATGTTTGGCTCCGAAATCTATTGTAGTATCGGTCAAAAGGGAAATGGATTCATAAATGATTGACCTGAGAGATGGGTTCGGTATATCACGTGTTTCGATTTCTGTGGGCAGTATATGAAGGTGTTGGAATAAGACTTTAGCTAATGAAAAAGGTTTTTCAGTTAGTATTTGGTTATTTTGGGCAATCGTCTCCAGTGATTGGGTTGTTTGGTACATCATATGATCTCAGTCGGAGTGGCGAGTACGAGTTATAACAGTAGGTTCGGGTTTATTCTTAGTATAGTCGTGGGGTTCGGATTTGGTATATGATTTCGGAAAGTGCACTGTGGTTTATGGTTTGGATGGACTGTGAAATTCTAGCTATATTATGTTATCGGGCTTATGTGAGATAGGGTGACGTGGGATCACCCCGAGTATATGCTTGGTAAGGTCATTCAGCTATTGGGTTGCTTCTAGTACAACTCTGTGTCTGCTTGAGGATGAGCGTTTGTTTAAGTTGGGGAGAATGTGACGACCCGACCCATCGTCATGTGAGTTACCACCCAGTTTCTCCTTTATTGTGTCATTTCATGTTCTATATCAGTATTAGAGTCTATCGCGTGAATTTGGATTTATTCGGGTTGGAAATAAGGCACATAGCCTTGTAGAAGGAAGCTTGTTTTAGAAAAGTCAACCAGAAGATGACTATGTAGTTAGAAGACTCAGATGTGAATTTCGGTAATTCGGATAGCTTTGGGGGGTGATTTAGGACTCGGAAGAGCGATCGGAATTTAATTTGGAGGTCCAGTGTAGAAATAGGCTTGAATTGGCGAAGTTGGAATTTTGGCGGAATCCAGTCGATGGGTGAGATTTTGATCCGACAATTGGAACAGAATTTCGATAGTTGCAGTAGCTTCGTTAGGTGATTTTGGATATGTCTGCAAATTTTCAGATCATTCGGACTTCGTTTGGTCGAGTTTTTGATTGAATGTTGATTTCAAAAGCTTTAGTTGAAACTTAGGCTTGAATCCGCCTTAATTTGATGATTTTGTGTTTAAGGATATGTTTTAATGATTGGAACAAGTTCGTATCGTGTTTTAGAGTAGGTTGATGGTTTTGGTTAAGGTCCCAGGGGCCTCGTGGTGAGTTCGGGTGATCAAACGGAGGATTTTGAACTTAGAGCATTGCAGAAAATGCTCAGCTGTTGCAGGCCACAATTGGCCTTCGCGATCGTAGAGGTGCCCATCGCGTTTGCAAAGTTGTGATTTTTGGGCTATCGCGTTCGTAAGAGAAGACTCGCATTCGCGTAGAAGAGCCTAGGGACCCTGCCTGGTTGTTCATTGCGTTCGTAGTGACGTGAGTCGCGTTTGCGTAAGAGGATGTGCATGTGCATTTGCGATCGCGTTTGGAGTATCGCGTTTGCATAGAGTATAATTTGGTCAAAGGAAAGTTGGTCTTCGCGAACGCGTGGTGTTGACCACATTCGCATAGAAAAAATCACTGTGCGTCAGTTGTATTTTTAATATTATATGATCCGCGAGGGTTAGCCATTTTCCTCCATTTTTACATTACCTTGAGAGCTAATTGATAGAATTTGAAGGGGATTTCATCGGGAAGTGATTGGAGGTAAGTCTCGTGGTCTGAATACGTCATTTTATCAAAGAATCTTCCATTAATTCTCTGAATTTGGGTATAAATTGAAGAAGTTAGGGTTTGGATTTTTCCTATGTAAAATTGGGATTTGGTGGCCCATTTGAACTCCAATTTAGATAATTTTATATGTACGGACTCGTGGCAAGATGATGATTCTGAAAATTTGAGTTTCATAATTTTTTGAGAATCGATTCCGGGGCTTGGTTTTGCTAGTTTCGAGATTTTTCATAGATTTTGATTGCTTTCGATTAGGTGTTTTTCCATTTGCCTATTTTGATATATTTGTACAGATTTTGGCTAGTTTCGATGCGCGTGTAGGCCGGTTTGAGGAGCTAAGGCATCGCGGACTAGAGTTTTCATCGGATCAAGGTGGGTAATACTTGTAAATGATGTCCTAAGGGTTAGTAAACCCTGGACTTGCACATCCTAGTGCTGTATTGAGATGATTTGCACGCCGGATAAGAGGCGTGGGATAGAGTACCATTGGGCATTGTAACTTGGTCTGTCCCGCTTAATTAATAATACTACCTAATTAAGTAAAATTGAATTGACATCCTAATAAAGATATTAATTATCATGAACTGAACTGATTATCATGTTTGGGGCTTAGTGCCAAATATTTGAATCCTTCAAGGATTGGTATCACTATTTTAGCAATACTGTGCATATTTTCATTCCAGTCTAAGGTTTTTAAAATGGTATTTTGCTACTCAGTATTTTTAAAGGATTTGAACACTTAAATGAGGCTTTAATGACATTTTAGCTGTGAGCTGTTATGCTATTGTTGCCCAAGGGGCTTATATGCATTTATGACTATGCATGGATCGGGTTGCACGCTGCAGCATGAGTGATATTTATATTGCGCTTGGGCTGTAGGAGCCCCTCCGGAGTCTGAACCCCCACAGTGAGCGCGGGTGCCTTTGCATGGATTGGGTTGTACGCCATAGCGTCATATGCATTGCATTGCATACATACATTGGTTTTACTTGTACTGCGGGGCATGACATTTAGCACCCATATATTACTGGCATACATATGTTATCTGCTTTATTGACCAGATACCCTGATGGAAAATTATTAAGGAGTGCTGAGCCCAATGGGCTGATTTGAGTGCAAACTTGCACTGTTTGAGGTTGTACCCAGGTATTGAACTGTTACAAAGAGATTTCTAAATAATCTACTCACATATGTTAAAAAGGAATACCATAAAAGTGTGTTGCAGTTTAAAAGATGATTCTCTATTTTATAGCATAAGATAGTGCTTTGTGTAGTTTTCTTTTCCTCAACGTTATTTACTTTTATTACCGCTGAGTTGGAAGTATTCACTCGACTCCATGCACCATATGTGCAGATTCAGGTACTTGGAAGCTTAGCTAAGCTTGGTGCTGGTATAGAGCTCTGATTGGGATCGTCGAGGTAGCTGCCTGGCGTCTGCAGGACCCGACTTTCCCTTACTTTCTTATGTTTCGACATTTTTCGTGTTTTAGACTTATTTTGTATATTCTATTATTGGTATTATGTTACTCAGTAGAGGCTCTCGACTCGTGACCCCCAGGTCTTGGGAGGTGTTGTGTTGATATTGGGATATTTTTTTCGTTATCTTGGTTAAACTACACATCATATCTTGTTATTATTGGTTTTGAAAACAAAAATGTGAGCTGGTAGCTCGGTGTTGGGTGTAATTGGTCAAGCTGTCCTAGCAATGTGGTGGGCGCCATGACGATCGGGTTTTGGGGTCGTGATATAATCCTTATTTGTAATTTGATAATTAAAAGCACTTTTTAAATAATTTAGCCGAACACAAATTATTTCTCAAAAGTATTTTTTATATTGATTAGCAAAATACAAATCATTCTTCAAAATTGCTTTTTAAATTGACACAAAATAGTTGTCTCTAAAAATATTTTTTTCGAAAAGCAAGTTTGAAAAGATAATTTCCAAATAAGCTGCCAAAACAGTCTAGTAATCCCTGTTGCGATCTAAATAAACAACAATTTGGCAAATAAAGGCAAAGAACAAATGAGAAAGAAAGAGAAAAGCGCGGGAAGTGAAAACCAGTGAAATTGAAGAGTACTTTACATAAACCCCAAAACCCTTTTAAAAATGGAGAATAGGAAACGTCGCACTACACCTTCCAAGTTCCGCTCTGCATCATTGCGCAAAGTTTCTCAACACCCAAATATGGCGTTTTGGGGTTTGATTTTTTTCCCCCCCCCCATTTTGTGCTTTGTTTATTTTCCTCCCATCTGTTTGACTACATGATCGTGGATAGATAGGGAGAACTATATGGAAACTTTCTTTTATGTACATGCATTTCTTTCATAATGGTAATGTTTGATCGCTTCTTGTCAAATGTCAGATTGTTCTTTTAATTTCTTGTTTGCCACATAATTATGTGAAAGAAATGATTGGCTCTGTAGTCTATATATATATATATATATATATATAGCAGAACATATATATATATATATATATATAGCAGAACGGTCCAATTCTTATGTTTAATTTGATTCCAAGATTTTGTATCTTCTCCTTCTTCAGAGGCTTTTATAGAACCAGGGAAACCGTACACACTACAGTTGCATAATATTAAAAGGCGTGTTCGGATTTCACATGTTTATTTACTTAACCTTCTTAATTATCAAATGAGTTATCTCCTTTACCGGGTAATTATTAATGTTGGACCCAAAAACTATCGGTTGATTTACGGGTTATGGACAATCAAAGAATAAATGAAGGGTAAACCGGAATCAATGGTAATATATCTTAAAGATCGATTTTTTGATTCGTGTATCCGTTTTTCTTATAAGAATGTGATGAGGCTTAATCAAATGCTTGAACAAGTAAACAATAAAGAGATAACAATAGAGCGAAAATGGAAGAGAGAGAGAGTTGCATTATTAATGATCAATAATACATGTCTTACAAATAAGGTGGACCCTTCCTTATATAGAAGGACAACCCCCTCGCCGACATATTACATCGTCCCAAAGTTATTGCTATTACAACGAAAATACAGGGGAGGGGGAGTCGGGGACGTCTACTCGCGCGAGCCTGCTGATACGCTACTATGGATGAGAACGTATCCTTTTCACCGTACGGACACGAAGGAGGACGTCACCCGGTGTTAGCGGCCACGTAAGGAGGCGTGCCCGACCCGTATTGCATTCGAGTCGGCCGTACGTATATACATGCTCGCCTCATCTTACCCCCGATTCGCCCCCATACAGATAGTCCCTCCGCCTATTGGAGATGTACTCGAAGTGTATCTACAATGGGTGGATAAAGTCGACCCGTATTGGATATGCCTATATGCATACACGTGGCACGTTCTTTTGAATCGTCGTCTACTGACGGCGTGCGTCATAAGTGCTGTTGTTTTAAGGCAGGTCATAAAGGAGATTTGATGTTTTGGTTTCCCACCTCTTTTATGGTGCAAAAAATCTTCGAATTTCGTGTAACGATTTATTATAAATAGTGGACAGTTTCAAGACTTTTCACTCTTTGGATCATCAGAATGTTTTCCGATATTTTTATTTCTTAGCTTTTCCTGATAGAACTTGCAACTCTTCACGTTGATCTCGTGTTCTTACTGTTGTATTTTTAGTACATAAAAAGAAACTTCCAAAATGGCTAAGAGTAATCGCCGCCAGGGAGCAGAAGAGGGTGAGGCTACCTCTAGAGTCTTCCGGTCGTCAAAGGATGGCAAGAAGGTTCGCAAACCTCTCGTCCCTTTAATAGTGGACAATCCCCTCCCCCGTGAACTGTATGTTCGGAGGAATTTCCCGATGAGGGTGGACACCCCTGCATGGGAGAGATCCACCTACACCAGGCCTCTCTTAAATGACCTCCGGGTGGCTTGCCGGATACTGGAGGCGGCCGTTATGCAGACGGCTGGAAGGGACCTGGCCAATGTTCATAGGCTGGGATTTTGTGTCTTCTATGAGTATTCTTTCATAATGGGGTGCAAACTCCCTATCTACCCGTTGGCGGAGGAGCTATGCCGGTTTTACAATGTATGTCTAGCTCAGCTTACTCCCTACACGTGGAAGATATGTCAGATACTGACGACATACACCGAGAGAGCCGGCTTGGACGTCACCATATACCACATGCTGCAGCTGTTCAGCCCTGGCTTCATGAGAGGAACAATGCTGCAGCTAAAAAATCGAGGGGCGAAAGGCCTAGTCGTCGAGGCAGACGATAAGCCCAACCGCCAATTTTGGCTGAAGTACTTCTTCGTCCGCACCTCGAACTTGGTGTCAGAACCGGCCGGGTTTCCAGAGGCATGGAACGACAACCGTAAGTATCATTCCTTGCATTAAGTGTCTTTACGTCTGTTTGACTTTTCGCCCTCTTAAGATATTTATACTTATTATTTTTTTTGGATGCAGCGAGAGCGCGCACGCCACAATCCGTGCCAGACATAAAAGTCTGGGTGGGGCGGTTGATCCCCTACGCTGAGGAGTGTAGGATGTGGGTCGCCTTCACCAAATACGGCCTTCTAGGTAAGGCGTTTATTTTGATTTGGCGAACTTTCCTTTCATTTGGACGCCTGTCGGCGTTATATTTGACATTCTTGTTCATTTGTGTTTGGCAGCTCGGAATGTGCCGCGGAGACGGAAACACCGTGCCGCCAATTCTTCGCCGTCGTATTTTGAGCTCATATTGCTCGGGAAGGAGGGTCTCCCTGAGGCTGCTCAGCCTGAGGATGACCGAGCGGACGCAGGAGTGTCTGGCGATGACGTTGCCGATGCTGCTCATTCGGAGGGTGATACTATAATCCGGGGGTCAGTCTTTGCTGACATTCCCGGGCCTGCTCGTCCTGCAACTGAGCCGGTGATTGACCCGGCATCGGGAGCGGACGTTGCGCATTCTCCCCCTCCTGTTGAAGAGGGCGCTCCATCGGACGATGAGCCGTTGGAGCGGAAGAGGCGTAGGCTGCTCCTTGGAAAATGGGTGGCTGTAGAACAAAGGGAGGTGGTTACTCGCCGCCCTGATTCGAGACCGGTCTTTATGGCTGACGCCATCCGATCGGAGATGGTGACCCTCTTGAGGGCGGCCGCGGAAAATGTTGCTCTTTCGCGTGTCGAGGACGATATTGCGCCGGCTGTCACCGGTGGAGCTATAGACGGGGAGGAAGTTGCTGATGAGCCAGCCCCTGAACTTGCGGACGTGCCACAACCGGAATGTGCTTAGGCGGCCCCTGAACGTGCGGACGTGCCGCAGTAGGAGTATGCCCGGGTGGATATGGCGGTGACGGGTTCTAACCACTGAATTATGATCCCCACGGGGTACAACTTGCTGCTGGAGAGTGAGCAGGCCGCGGCGGACATGTCCTTGCTGTGCGGGGCTGCCGAGGCGGAGTCCTGAACTCTGTAAGCGATAGAGACCTGTCTCGTCGAGTTGCTGGTGCCGCTCTACAGGTATGATTCGGTAGTTACTTCGTATTGTTTCCTTTTGAATTTTAAGGTTTTTTACCCTTTTGACTTGTCTTTTTTTTTTCTTTTTTTTACAGACCCTCATCTTGGAGGTGGAGCGGAGCCGGAGGGAGCGGAAGAAGGCTGCTACCCTCGGAAAGGCATCGAAGAAATATAAAGAGGTCCGAGACAAGCATAAGACGATTGCGGACGTCTACACTCAAGACCCCGCTTTCCGAGTCTTCCTTGAAGGCTTGCAGGCAGCGGAGGAGCAGCTGCGAAAACGTACGGCCCAATTAGAGAAGGCGGACACAGACTTGCTGGCCGCTGTAACCCGAATTGCTGAATTGGAGAGTCTTCTCCAGCAGCGGGAGGGGGAGCTGGACCTTGGTCGCGTAGCGGTGATGGAAGCAACGGAATTATGTGCCAGTGTTGATGCCCTATCGGCCGAGCTCCGGACAGCCACGACCAAGATGGGCGTTCCTCAGCGGGTGGAGACCGCTGCCTCGGCTTGATTAGGGAGTTCAACAAAATAGTTGATTAGTCCCGAATAAAACAATTACTTAGAAAGAAATCAGAGGTAATATAAGATAAAGATTGAGCTAAAACTTTATATAAAATATTAATAATAATTGAATTTGGATGTCTATGTGATTACAATGGTATTAATAGAAAAGAGTGGATCGAATACCTAAATATGATTAATAGCTATCATTTTGAAACTTGCAAATTTTTGTAATTTTTATATTATAATGCAAATATTTTTAAAATATTTTTATATTATATTTCAAAAAATATTTTCATTAATTTGATGACCACGTGCAACCAACGTATGTTAAGACTAGTACATGTAAGCAGGTAGCACAAGGCATGCCAAAGGTGGCTTCGATCATGCATCAAGCTCTTCTTTGGGAGATTGACATACTCCATATCGCTGGCGTTTAGGAAGTGTGGCTGCCTTTGTGGGTTGCATAGCATTGCCACTGGCTCTGGTTTACCCTTGCTTCTGATTTCCTCAAAAAAAAAAAAAAAAACCCCGAGACAAAATGCTTCATGTGGCGTTTCAACATGTTCTTTGGGTGTTTGGGCACATTGATGAGTGTCATGCATTATGGAACATTTACGTAGTTATACTATATTAAAAAAAAATTATCAATTTTTTTTATGTTTTATAGTTTTTAATAAGTATTTAGGTTTTTCTTATAAACTGTGTACATTGCTCCTTAAAATGCCCTCACCACATTATTAGTGCCTTCAATTAAGAGATTCAACTATATTATTTCCCTTTCTTTCTTTTTTTCCTCTCTTCTCTCTCCTTTTTTTTACATCAAAATTTTTTATTCTACGCCCAAAATCTCCATCTTCTCTCTTCCCACCATTATCGATAATTTTATATTATTAAATCATCAATTGCATCATTCTTTTGCTGGAAGACCGGATAGCACTAAAATAAAGAAATATTCAGGAATTGTAAGATAAATGAATCATAATGGTATTTAAATTGTATCAGATACATCAATAAGTAAAACACAATTGTATCATACTTGTATCATAATTGTATTAAATTGTAGAACCTACATTAATATCCAAAATAATACATGATACAATACTAACAAATTAATATATAATTATCATATATTTGTAATACAAACTGTGAAATTTGTCACGATCTCACAACTGCTCATAATTCAAATACAAATTTGATACAATCCTGAAATATTCTTACACAATTCTAATACAATTATGATACAACTTAAAACTGACACTAAACTTAAATTGATACAATATCGTATTATACTTGTATTAGTATTGTATCATATATTATCTTAGGTACAAATTGTAATACAATTTTAAATGATGATACAACTTTGATCTTCATCTTTTTCAAGTTTCAATTTAAAACATCCACATAGAATCAATTCTAAACTTAAATTATAACACAATATTGTATTTTAATAGTATTAGTATTGTATCAGAATTGTCTTAGGTAATGATGTATCAAATACAACTCATATACAATTATGATACATTTGTCATACAATCATAATACAATTCTAAAACTTCATCTTCCTTGAGTTTCATTGTGAAATGCAACCTAAAACCAACTTTAATGTAGAGTGAAGCTTACCCACAACTTGATTGTAGAGCAAATCTTCGAATTTTTTGTGTCAGAAAGATATTTTGGATGATTAAAGAGAGAAATCGTATATCAACAGCTTTAGAATATGGAAGAATTTGCAATTTTGGGGGGATATTAGTGGAAAAGGAGTGAGTAAGCAAGATTTTTGGATTAGAAAGATTATGGGTATCAATGGGTTTCTTATTGTAGTCAAGTACAAAGAGGTAATGATTTTGGGGTTTAGTGGGTTTCTTACTGTGAGATTTACAAAGACAGATATTGTTTTTCTTGAAAAAAGGAAAAGTATCTTAAATGTATGGGATTATGTGTAATTGATACCCAATAGTTAAAGTATGTCTCATTTCTTTCCTTTTTATGATTTTATATAAAATTATTAAGTATAAGTATATAAATTAATTAATAATGAACGTAAATAAAGGTAGTAATAGATTTATATTATAATATAGCTAAGTAAAAAGTGCATTATGGAATCTGGTGGTTGATGGATTGGACGCCAACTTCTTTAGGCCTCAGTGAACAATAGTGTCGATAGGAAATAAAAAAGACAGATTCCTAACAGAGATATAGTTGTTAACTAACTGATTCAGTGAAATCAAAACTTTCCCGAATACAGAATAGTAAATTGTTAACTGACTGATTCAATATCCGTCTTGTTGCTCTTTTGGTTGTAAACATTGCATTTTGATGTCCAAGTGTAACATAAACACCATATAAGTCAAGAGTGTGTAAACACTAAATAGTTGTATTATGGCCTTTTTGCTTTGTTAAACTGCCATTAACAGCCATGGAAGGAGACACACACACACACATTGACAACTTTTTCTCCTTTCATCCCTTTGGCAGCTCAAAAGGGTACAAGCTTGTTGAATAAACTATTTACTTTATTTTTTAGAAGCAAATCATGGGCCTGTGGTGTAGACAGTTAATATGAATACAGGGGAGAAGGGACATTATTAAAGTGATTTAATTAAGAAGTGTCATCACTTCAACCAAATAGAATCATGCATTGCAAATGTCTTTTGCCAGAGGACTTTATCAACCCAGGTCACATGACATACCACCAACATACCCCTCAAGCAGACACTCCAGCCCTATACAGGAAAAGAACTTATGGTTTGTCTGCAATCTGCATAAAAGTTTAAGATGAAGTTAGCTACCATAGGCGACAACTAGAAGATACAATCTGCATGAAGTTGAAATGCCAGGAAGTTGAACTAGAGAAAAACACAACTCTTAAACAATTAATGCATCCATAGCTCCCACTCCTTACATAAACATATATGTTTGCAGTTCCGACCATGACCACAAACAGACTGAGATTTAGCAAATTGGACACATAATACTATACCCTACAACTGCTGCTTGTAAAGACAGAAGGCAACCAATTGAGGGAAAAAAGAAGCCAACATGTTAAAAGAAGGTGCTACACTTGTCTTCCTCTAACCCCTATACTGTTTCCTACAGGTTTTCAAACAATGCAGCAAGAAGTCAACCTGTAGAGAGATATTTCCATCTCCATAAGGATGTAACTCTGCATTTTGTTTATGTCAAGAAATGGAAATACAAGTCACTCTTCTTTATTTGATAACATAGAGGCCGCATTGAATTTCTCTACACATTCTTTTCTAGAAAGCACAAAAAAATAGTAACACAAACTTTGAAGTTTGAAGCATATAGAATTAAAAGGTCACATTAATTTCTCAACGAATAAACAAAAATGTGCCAAACTTGACAGTTCGAAGTGTCAGGCAAACAGCAATACTCCTATCATCACTATGGAAAGAATCTGGTACCAGGTCCATAAAATGACAAACTGATTTAAATGGAGTTAACTCAAACAGCATAAAAGTCGTGATTTAGAAGTCTGTCCACAACATATCCAGCTCAATAAGAGGTCATATGAGGAAAGAATGCAAACACATTCCCCCCCAAAAAAAAAAACTAAAAGAGGATCTGGGGAACCATATCCCCTTGAACTTCTAAAGTTTGTTTTAAGCCCCTTCCACTAATTCAATTAGTCAACTAAGAGAAAAATTAAAAGGGAAGAAATTAACCACTTGCCCAAGCAACTTGCCACATCTGATTCATCTCAAATGGCACATTCATGAGGTGAATAACTAGATGAAGGAATCAATTATAAGCATTTCTCCAAGTCATCTATGGTTGCAAAATAATAGTACTTACCATGTATCAAAAGTAGATAATGTAATGCGTAACTTCAATCAACCTAGGGTAAGCATGTTCGAAAAAGTAGGAAAACATAATGGCCATATATGCATATATGGAGGATATATATGAATCAACTATGGTGAGGATAAATTAAAAAGTCGAACCAAAACCTTTACAAAGGTTGGGGGAAAAGAAAAGCTGCTTGTAAAACAAACATAAAAACTAAACAAGTTAGTAATAAAACAAAAAGATACTCAAAGCTGCATTGAGAAGTGTTCACATAAGTTGAAGACCAATATTACCATATTTCCCGGCCTAAAATAATAATCCTAAATGGTACGGTGACATTAAAAAAGACCACTAAGAAGTGAGAAGTTACTTGAACCTAACAGGACTCCGACCACATTCATCAAGCATGCTTTATTAAGTCCAAAAAAACCACTTCAATAATGCAGAAAAACTATTGAATGGCAATAGAGACTGACAAAAAAATCGATCACTCCTGACAAAGAAGAAAGTAACTTACAGTGGCCCTGCCTTTTAACAAACAAAGACGGTAAAATGACTACAATCAAGTTTATTCTATCCTTAACAAATTAAAAAAGTTGTAGTGATCATTATCAAAAATAAAATAAAAAAATTTACATTGACCTACCCCTGGAAATGTCATATCCATAAAATGCCTCTTCTTAATTTTCAGGGGCTGTACTTGTAAATATTAGATACCAGCCCCGTTTTTTGGGTGCTGAAGAATATAATTGTTACCTTTTTCAAAAAAAAAAAAAAAATTCAGTTGTAGATCAGAATTACTTACCAGGCCACACTTTACCATGTACAAGATCTGTTCTCATTCACCAACAAAATTTAATTCTACTTACACAGAGAATTTTAAGAATGATTTGAAAAATTGTGTTACATTTCTGCCTACTTGCATAAAACGTCTTTCAAAAGAAATAGTAATAAAGGGAACAACTAATAAATACGCATCTATGACGAGCTGTAACAGGCCTCTTCCTGAATATACAATAGGCCTTAAGATAATCAGAACCTCTGAAGACAAATATAAAGAAGGATGGACAAGCATATATAAAGTACAGAGAACCTAAATACAAGAAAAGTTCGAAATTAGAGGAACGAGTGTGGCCTAGTGCACAACGAAGTGGGTCAAAACCTAGGGGACAAGTGTTCAAATCACGAGACAAATAACATGGTAGTTTCCTCCCATCTGCCTAAGCTTTGGCTGCCATAGTTACCTAGTATCTATGACGGGGGAAGGTAACAAGTACCTGGTGGAACACGTGCAAGTTGGCTTAGACACTACCGTCATTAAAAAATATGGTAATCTGCATCCGAAGAACCAATAAAGCACATTTCTTTCAAATCGTACAGAGCGCGATTTTACTTTCGTCACTGTTAACATTCCTAGAACTACTGGAAATTTAAGGTAGCAATCAAAATATGGAATTCAAGAATTGTACATTTACCGAAACGCTGCACAATTCATCTACTCGCGAAGTATACACAGAGGGCATTCACCATATACATCATTCAGGATTCTAGACATATAGAAATAATAGCCAGAGTTTTTAACATTAAAGACCACTTATCTTAACCATTTTTGTCAGAATATTTTTGAACACAGCACCTGATTAAGAGGATTATCCGGAGATTTCTTCCATAGCTTCCAAATCAAGTCTTTGTATTGAGTGTGTGTCAATCCTGGCTTCTCCTCCTTCAGCCTACGTAGCTCAGCTTCCTCAAAAGCCTACAAGTATGAACTACCACACCAATCACCAAACAAAACGTAAATGTGCTACATTATTAATTTATTAGCATATCCTAGTACAAAGCGTAAATTTTACCACCCAGTTGGACTTTTTAAGTAGAAAACTTCCAATTATGAAGAATCAAACTCTTACTTGGAAACTACGACATTTCAGCCTCTAGTAACACAATTACCCAATGAATAACAAATATGACGAATACCTTAAAGGATGCTTTGAGTCTCTTCTCAGGGTGTTTATCAACGGGCAAATTATCAGTAACAGCCAAATGAGCAATTGCATCCTCCACAGTACTAGCCTCTACAATCGAATCATCGCGATTCGTATTTGTCACGAGTACTAATTTTTCATACTCGTCCTCCCCAGCCATACGACTCTGCTTCCGCTTATCCTCCTCCGCCTTCTTCGCTAAAGCCGCTTGCTCCTCCTCCTTCCTCCGCCGGAGTTCCGCCTCCGTCACCTTTGGCACCGGAATGGCGACTCTGTTAGCCTTCTTATCCGGCTTCTTCATTGACTTCTCCAGCTCTTTCTCTTCCAGCTCGGCAAGCCGACGCACCTCGGCTTTTTTGGCAGCTGCCTCCGCGCGCTTCTCGGCTTCTTCTTCGCGTTTCTTCGCGGCGCGTGACTTGGCTCCCTCGGCTTCGCGCCAGTACTGTTCTTCTTTCTCTCGAGATTCACGCGCTTTGCGTTCCGATTCCGCGGCGCTCTTCCTAGACCTAGCCTCTTCGGCTTTGCTGTTCACTCCCATTTTCTTCGGCATTTTCCCTAATTTCGCAACCTCCGATCAATCTCTGTCGCCGATAATCTCCCGTTTCTAAATGGGCTTCGAAGTATTTGGTACTTGAGGAGAAATTTAAAAATAGCCAAATTTACAATTGCTTGCAAAATTAATCAAAATTTAGTCACTATTTATCTAAAAATAAATTTGAGCAAAAATATTATTTAAAATTCAAAAAATACACTCGCATATTAGACGATAGTTCCACCATAATTACATTTAATCTCCCGCATATTATATGTGTGTTCAAGATAACTATGCTCGAACTCCCGTATAATATGCGTAAGTTCAAGTATACTTATGTTGGAACTCTAACATAATATATTGGAGTTCCAGAAGTATAAATGTCTAGTATAATATACTGGAGTTTGGAGTATCGGTGCTCTAGTCTCCGGTATATTATATATGAGTGAGCAAAGTATATCGGTCTAGTATAATATGTTGGAGTTCGTACACATATATACCTGAACTCCCGTATATTATATGGGACCGGTCTCTATTGCAGCAAATAGTAGTTATTTTTTATTGACTTCGTAAACGGTAGCTATTTTTCATTGACCAGTCCGAAAACTAGCTATACCATGCTATTTTGATGGTATTTACCTTTGGGAAGTTATGTGGATGCTTTGGGCCAAATTCATCTAGACTATACAATTGGGCCATGTAACGTGGTAGGCGCGAAAAGTGCACGTATAGCCAATTTTGGGATCCTTATTTTTAACCCAAATGGCATGGGGTAGTCACTATTTAAGGTGGTATTTATTTTTTATCCAGCAATTTTAATGTTGTGCAAAATAGCCAGTGCATTATTAAAATTAATGTGATAAAATATTTTTACCCTTTCTTCCCTTGCTTTGCAAAATTACCTTCCTCGTAATTAGTTGGCCGGAAAATCAACTCGCTGATGGAGCCATATAGATTTCCAAATTCCCTTTTCCTCCTTTTGCAAGGTTGTTCCGACACATTCTTGATAAAATACAACAAATGGCCCATTATTTGTATAGGTTTAAATTAGTCCCTAAAGTATGTTCTTGAGCAATTTTAAACCTTTAAATTAGCCAAAGGTGAAAACTTAGTTTGTGTCGAATACTTAACTTACTTTGATTGTTGACAATAGGTCCTTAACTTTGATTTTCAAGTTCAAAAGTTAAGGACAGACAGTCTTTAACTACAGTTACACATTCAAAATTTAAGGACAAACAGTCCTTAACTTACAGTTACAAGTTCAAAGTTAAGGACAATAAATCTTTAACTTTAACTTACAAGTTCAAAAGTTAAGGACAAATAGTCCTTAACTTACAGTTACACATTCAAAAGGTAAGGACAAGCAAGTTCAACACTTGAGGACAATAGGTCCTTAACTTTGACTTACAAGTTCAAAAGTAAGGACAGACAGTCCTAAACTTACTGTTACACGTTCAAAAGTTAAGGACAAGCAAGTTCAAAAGTTAAGGACATGTTACCTTGAAGTCCTCAGCTTAGAGTTTCAAGTTCAAAAGTTAAGGACATGTAGTCCTGAAGTCCTAAACTTAGAGTTTCAAGTTCAAAAGTTAAGGAAATGTAGTCCTGAAGTTCTGAAGTTAAGGACATGAGCAGAATGGTATTTCCGTCCTGGCAGTTAAAACTTATTAAACTAGTGGCTAAAAACTAAAGACATTTAAAACACTGGCTTTAAATTAAAGGCAGGGGCTGTTAGTGGCTATTTGTGCACATCGCCCTCCATTTTAGGCATATCGAAGTTTATAACTATTTATAAGTTTAGCCACTTCAAAACAACTTCCACATATACGACCAAAGTTGTAAAAAGTAACGTCCCGAG
The DNA here is from genome assembly GCA_032618575.1 of Nicotiana noctiflora. Lineage (NCBI taxonomy): Eukaryota > Viridiplantae > Streptophyta > Magnoliopsida > Solanales > Solanaceae > Nicotiana > Nicotiana noctiflora. The sequence goes on from JASVEL010001830.1 coordinate 23,751, forward strand.
TTACAAATTTTACCTGAATATTAGTATATTGCTTGTGCAACTGAACTTTCGACATGAGTTTCACTTGCTATGGCTAAGCTTCTGTCTTACTCTTACTGGTTTAAAGTTTGCACATTGCTTGTGCGAATAAATTTCGAATATTCGCGATTGATGTGTGGATTGCCATAGTAAAACTCGAGATATATGTGTATGGGTTAGAATCTGACCCCACGATAACTGACGAAACTGCTTACCTTTTAGGTTAATTCAAGATTAATAAGTGGTACGACTACTCATAATTAATGGTGCTTAACCCCTGTCGGATTTGATTAATAAGGCTACGGCCCATCTGCCATCCACAAGACGAAACCTCAATGTGGCCACATCTGCCGATTGTCACCTCATGCAGCTCACCACAATAAATACCAGGAAAGGAAACCCTAGAAAGGGGGCTTCTTCTTCTTCTTCTTCTTCTTCTTCTTCTTCTTCTTCTTAACTACTCTCCAAAGAGAGAGAAAAGAGATAAGAAAAATCCATCTCATAAAGAGATACAACATGATTGTAAGGCTCTCAACCTCTTCATGGAGAGGCAGACCAAACCATTATCATTAGTAATAGTTGTCAACACTTCTCACCCAATTGGGAGTGCTTATTATTATCTCTTTTACATGGTTCTTGAATTATTACGACTTGCTATTATTGGCCCGTAATTTATGTACGTTGTTTTGTATTCAAAAAGTGTATGGTAACTTTTGAGTCGAACAATTTGGCATCATCTGTGGGGATTTTCTAGCAAGATCGCATAGTTCTTCCTAGAACCAAAAGAAAAAGGAACGCCGGAAAAGAAAAAATAACCCAGCTCGAGCAAGCCCTCTCTCTCTCCAATTTCCGAAAATGCAAATGGGAAGAAGAAGTCTCATCTAAGGGAGGATCCATATGAGGCATCCCCCACACTCCCGCGCTCCGGCCGAAAATCGGCGAAGAGATATCCTGAGCCGAGAGCCATCTCAAACAACTCACATGCCCTTATTGAGAAAATGACGCATAAACTGCTCAAAGCCTTGAACCAAATTTGAGCTTCACCACTCAATACCCCCAACGCCGGGACACAGGCTATGCGCATTCACGGTTAAGTTCAACTACGGTTGAACGAGGATTGGGGCTATGTGCCCTCGCCTCCAAAAAACTGATAAAGTTCAACAACAGTTGAACTGAGGCTCAGGCTATGCGCCTTCGCCAATAAATTTAACTACGGTTGAACCAGGATTCGGGCTATGCGCCCTTGCCTTCAAAAAACTGATAAAGTTCAACAACAATTGCACTGGGACTCAGGCTATGTGCCTTCGCCAATAAATTCAACTATGGTTGAACCAAGACCTAGGCTATGCGCCTTCGCCTCCAAAAATTGATAAAGTTCAACAACGGTTGAACTAGGACTCAGGCTATGCGTCTTCGCCAATAAATTCAACTACGGTTGAACCAATACTCAGCTATGCGCTCTCGCTCTCCAAAAAACTGATGAAGTTCAACAACAGTTGAACTGGGACTCAGGCTATGTGCCTTCGCCAATAAATTCAACTACGGCTGATCTAGGATTCGGGCTATGCTTCCTCGCCTCCAAAAAAAACTTATAAAGCTCAACAACAGTTGAATGAGGACTCAAGCCACACGCACTCGCCAATAAATTTAACTACGATTGAACCAAGACTTAGGCTATGCGCCTTCGCCTCCAAAAACTGATAAAGTTTAACAACAGTTGAACTGGGACTCAGGCTATGCTCCTTCGCCAATAAATTCAACTACGGTTGAATCAAGATTCAGGCTATGTGCCCTCGCCTCCAAAAAATTGATAAAGTTCAACAACAGTTATACTCAGACTCAGGCTATGCGCCTTCGCCAATAAATTCAACTATAGTTGAACCAGGATTCAACCTATGTGCCCTCGCCTCCAAAAAAATGAAGAAGTTCAACAACAGTTGAACTGAGACTCAGACTATGCGCCTTTGCCAATAAATTCAACTATGACTGAACCAGGATTCGGTCTATGCACCCTCGCCTCCAAAAAACTGATAAAGTTCAACAACGGTTGAACTAGGACTCAAGCCACGCGCCCTCGCCAATAAATTCAAATAGGGTTGAACCAAGTCTCAGGCTATGCGCCTTCGCCTCCAAAAATTGATAAAGTTCAATAATAGTTGAACTGGGACTCATGCTATGTGCCTTTGCCAACAAATTCAACTACGGTGAAACCAAGACTCAGGCTATGCGCATTCGCCTCCAAAAAACTGAAAACAGTTGAACTAGGACTCAGGCTATTTGCCTTCACCAATAAATTTAACTACGGTTGAACCAAGACGAAGGCTATGCGCCTTCGCATCCAAAAAACTGATAAAATTCAATAGCAGTTTAACCAGGACTCAGGCTATGCGCCCTCGCCAATAAATTTAACTACGGTTGAACCAAGACTCAGGTTATGCTCATTCGCTTCCAAAAAATTGATAAAATTCAACAACTGTTGAATCGGGATTTAGGCTATGCGCCTTCGTTATCAAATCCAATGAGTTCAACCTCGCTCAAACGATAAGTTTGAACGCTTTCGCCCTAAACTTAACGAGTTCTGGCCGTGGCCGAACCAGGACTCAGACGGAGCTCCTTCACCGCTAAACTCAGCGAAACTCATCTCCAATGAATCAAGGCATGGGTTAAGCACCCTCACCGTCCAAGTAAGTACACCCAACTCGAACAAAAATTAGATACACGTAAAGTTCAACCTCGACCGAACTACAAGGTCGCATTTCCATCTTCATGGCTAGTAGCCCAGCCACGCCCAAACTGGGACTAAGGCTAAACACCAACACCGCCAAACGGTGGTTCCGACTCGACCACCCCGAGTCAAGAAGGAAAGTCGCCAACAATCAAAAATTAACATGCCTACCGAAGTCAAAATAACCGTTTGTCCTCAAACGGACAAAAGAAAGAAGTACCCGAGTCATGGAATAGATTAGGATATCGGCTCCGCATGTCAGACTCGGACTCGCAGGTCGATGCCTCAGGAGGTTGACCCCTCTACTGAACTCGCACAGAAGGAAAACTCTTCGACCTCAACTGTCGAACCTGTCGATCTAGAATAGCTATCGGCTCCTCCTCAGAGGACAGATCTTTGTCCAATTGGACAGTGCTGAAATCTAACACGTGCGATGGATCGCCGTGATATTTTCGGAGTATGGACATATGAAACACTGGATGTACAGCTGATAAGCTAGGTGGCAAGTCAAGTTTATATGCCACCCCTCCCACACGATCAAGAATCTCGAATGGGCCAATAAACCTAGGGCTAAGTTTGCCCTTCTTTCCAAATCTCATCACGCCCTTCATAGGCGACACTCGAAGCAATACTCGCTCCCCAACCATGAAAGCTATATCTCGAACCTTGCGATCTGCATAGCTCTTTTTCCTAGACTGAGCTGTGCGAAGCCTATCTTGAATAATCTTGACCTTATCTAAGGCCTCCTGAACTAAATCCGTACCCAATAACCGAGCTTCTCCCGGTTCAAACCATCCAACCGGAGAACGACATCGCCTACCATACAAGGCTTCATAAGGAGCCATTCGGATGCTCGATTGATAACTATTATTATAAGCAAACTCTACCAAAGGCAGGAATTGATCCCACGAACCTCCAAAATCAATAACACACGCCTGAAGCATATCTTCCAGTATCTGAATAGTCCTCTCGGACTGACCATCCGTCTGGGAATGAAAGGCAGTACTTAGCTGAACTTGCGTGCCCGACTCTCGTTGAACCTCCTTCCAAAAAAGGTGAGGTAAACTGTGCACCTCGATCTGAAATAATAGAGATAGGCACACCATGAAGGCGAACGATCTCCCTGATATAAATCCTAGCTAACCTCTCGGATGAATAGGTAGTGGCAATAGGAATAAAGTGAGCTGACTTGGTCAGCCTATCAACAATCACCCAAACAATATCAAACTTCTTCCGAGTCATTGGAAGTCCAGAAATGAAGTCCATCGTGATTCGCTCCCACTTCCATTCAGGAAGTTCAATTCTTTGAAATAAACCGCCAGGTCTCTGATGTTCATACTTAACCTGCTAACAATTAAGACATCGTGCCACATATGCCACAATATCCTTTTTCATTCCGCACCATCAATAATGTTGCCGCAAATCTTTATAGATTTTCGCTGCGCCTGGATGAATAGAATACCGCGAACTGTGAGCATTTTCTAGAATCGATTTTTTAAGCCCATCAATATTTGGCACACAAATGCGCCCTTGCATCCTTAGGATCCCATCAACATCTAAGGTGACCTGTTTAGCACCTCCTCGCTGAACCGTGTCTCTAAGGTCACATAAATAGGAATCATTATATTGTTGATCGCGGATACGCTCCAATAATGAAGAGCGAGCGATCATGCAAGCTAGTACTCGACTAGGCTCAGAAATATCCAACCTCACAAATCGGTTGGCCAATGACTAAACATCCAAAGCAAGTGGTCTCTGATTGACTGGAATATAAGCAAGGCTACCCATACTGGCCGACTTCCTACTCAAAGCGTCGGCCACCACGTTTGCTTTTCCCGGATGATATAAAATGGTAACATCATAATCCTTCAGCAATTCTAGCCACCTTATGTGCCTCAAATCCAACTCTTTTTGTTTAAACAAATATTGAGGGCTCTTATGATCGGTGTATACTTCACATGCTACACCACACAAATAATGCCTCCAGATCTTCAATGCATGAATAATCGCTGACAATTCTAGATCATGCACTGGATAATTCTTTTCATGAATCTTCAACTACCTCGAAGCATAGGCAATAACCTTGCCATCCTGCATTAACACTGCACCAAGCCCAATACGGGAAGCATCACAATAAATAATATAAGGTCCCATACCTGTGGGTAAAACCAATACTGGTGTTGTGGTCAAGGCTGTTTTGAGCTTTTGAAAGCTTGCCTCACATTCATCTAACCATTCAAATTGAACACCTTTCTGTGTCAATCTGGTCAGTGGGGTTGCAATAGATGAAAACCCCTCCACGAATCGTCGATAATAACCCGCTAATCCCAAGAAACTACGAATCTCTGTGGCTGATGTCGGTCTAGGCCAGTTCTTGACTGCCTCAATCTTCTTCGGATCAACCTGAATACCAGCCGCCGTCACAATATGACCCAGGAATGCAACTGAACTTAGCCAAAATTCACACTTTGAAAATTTTGCATATAGTTGGCTATCTTTCAGAGTCTGCAATGCCACTCTGAGATATTGCGCATGCTCCTCATCTCCACCCCGTAGGAACTACGAGATCGAGAATATATTAATATGTCATCAATGAAGACTATTACAAACAAGTCTAAATATGGCAGGAATACCCGATTCATTAATTCCATAAAAGCTGCTGGAGCATTTGTCAACCCAAAAGACATGACCGAAAATTCATAATGTCCATACCGAGTGCGAAACGCGGTCTTAGGGACATCAGATGCCCTAATCTTTAGCTGATGATAGCCAGATCTCAAATCTATCTTCGAAATACCTTGGCACCCTGAAGCTGGTCAAATAAATCATCAATTCGCGGAAGTGGATATTTATTTTTGATAGTCACCTTCTTCAATTGCCGATAGTCAATGCATATTCTCATCGAACCATCTTTCTTCTTTACAGATAATACTGGTGCACCCCACGGTGAGACACTGGGTCTAATGAAACCCTTTTCAAATAAATCATGCAACTGCTCCTTCAATTCTTTTAATTCCGGCGGAGCCATACGATATGGGGGAATAGAAATGGGTTGAGTGCCTGTAGCCAAGTCAATGCAAAAATCAATGTCCCTGTCGGGCAGCATACCTGGCAAGTCTAAAGGAAATACTTCAGGAAATTCGCGAACCACATGCACATAGTCAATAGAAGGAACCTCAGCACTGGAATCACGGACATAGGCCAAATAAGCCAAACATCCCCTTCGAACCATACGCTGAGCCTTAACATAAGAAATAACATTGCGACTAGTATGACATGAAATTCCTTTCCACTCTATACGAGGCAAATTCGGCAAAGCTAAAGTCACAGTCTTGGCATGGCAGTCTAAAATAGCATGATATGGAGATAACCAGTCCATGCCTAATATAATATCGAAGTCCACCATATTTAGGAGTAATAAATCAGCACGGGTCTTAAGACCCTCAATTACTATAATACATGACCGATGAACTCGATCAACCATAATATAATGTGGACACATGAACAGGAACACCCAGTGGATCACTAGGCTGAATCAAGTACGGTGCAAAATAGGAGGACACGTACAAATATGTAGACCCAAGGTCAAATAATGCTGATGACTTTCTATCACAAACCAAAATAATACATGTAATGACAGCATCTGAAGACTCAGCCTCTGGTCCGGCGGGAAGTGCATAACATTGGGGATGTGCCCCACCACCCTGAGCAGTATCTCTAGGATGATTAGCTGCTGGCTGGTCTCTACCTCTATCGGTCTGAGCTCCAGCTCTATGACCTCTGCCTCCACCTCTATGTCCTCTACCCCGCCTCTAGCTGGCTGGGCAGGCTGTGGGGGAACTGGGGCCTGAACCATAGCACGAGAACCCTGATGCTGAGATCTATCAGAAGCTCGAGGGCAATACTTTGCAATGTGCCTAAAATCGCCGCACGTAAAACAAGCCCTCGGCTGCTGGTAATAGCGAAGTGGTGGTGCACTGATAGGCTGCTGATCAGAATAGCGTGGCTGAGAATTACGACCACCAGAAGCATCATGATATACCTAAAGAGCTGAATGATAAGGCCTAGGAGGATGGCCTCTATCATGAGAATCTCTACCTCACGACGAGGTACCACTGAATCTACCCAAATTTCGGGGTCTCTTATCTAATCCATGTCCTGCTCCCTGTGACAGAGCCATCTCGATCCGGTGGGCTGCATAAGCCGCCTCCTGAAAAGTGATTTCAGTTCCTACCCCCAAAACCATTTGTAGTCGAATTGGCTGATTCAAGCCATCAATAAATCTTCTCACCCTTTCCCGATCTGTGGGAAGTATGACAATAGCATGACGAGCCAGGTCCACGAACCTAGTTTTGTACTGTGTGACAAACATAGAACCCTGGTGAAGACGCTCAAATTGCTTGTGCAGAGCCTCCCGCTGAGTTGCTGGAAGGAACTTTTCCAAGAACAACTCTGCAAATTGCTCCCAAGTCATAAATGCTGATCCTGCTAGCCTGGATAGACAATAATCCCTTTACCAAGTCTTGACAGAACCAGATAATCGAAAGTAGCAAAATCCACACCATTAGTCTCCACAATGCCCATAGTACGGAGAACCTCATGGTAGCTATATAGGAAATCCTGGGGATCCTCTGAAGGAGTGCCACTGAATGTGGTAGTGAACAGCTTGGTAAACCTGTCCAATCTCCATAACGTGTCAGCGGACATAGCTGCACCATCATTAGCCTGAGTCACAATAACAGGCTGGGCTGCCTCAACTGGCTGAATCACCTAAACCTGAGTCTGGGGAATTACTGGCTCCGGAGTACGTGTAGCAGGAGTCTGATTATCTCCTCCAGCCTAAGAAGTGGCTGGTGCTATTGGTAATAAACTTGCTCTGGTGATATTGTCCATAAAACCTGCTATCCAGACCAAAGCATCCTGAAGATCCGATGAAAACATAATCCCTCCTGGCACCTGAGCTGGGTCCACTGGAACTGCTGGGGCTGGAACCTCCTCCTCGATATGTGCCTGAGGTTCTGCCGCTTGTGCTGCTGCTCGGGGCTGAGCTCTGCCCCGACCTTGGCCTCTAGGATGACCTCGACCTCAGCCTCTGCCCCTAGCGGGAGCTGCCGCTACTGGGACCTCGGGCTGCTGGTCAGTAGATGAGGATGCACGTGTTCTTTCCATCTCGTAAGAACAGAGTAGAAATTCAATTAACATTTGAAAGATCAAGTCACACGAGTGGAAAAATAAAGGGAATATTTTCCTAACTCTGTAGCCTCTAGGGATAAATACAGACGTCTCCGTACCGATCCCTCGGACTTTACTAAGGTTGTTCGTGAGTTGTGAGACCTGCGCAACCTAGTGCTCTGATACCAACTTGTCATGACCCGGATTTCCAACCACCGGGAATCATGATGGTGCCTACTAGTGGAAGCTAGGCAAGCCGACTGTTACTTACATTTTTCATTAGTTACCATTCTCTTCTTAAGACTTTAAATTAAATAATATAATTACAGCGGAATAATTAAACTTAGCGAAAGACATAGTCAATATTATCCAATATGATACATAAATCCAAACATGATACACTACCCAAGACTGGTGTCACAATACTCACGAACTTCTAAGAATAATACACACAATTGTCTGAAAGAAATATAAGATGTTTATCTCGAATACATGAGATAACAGAATGAAATACATAGATAGAAGAGACAACGGGTAATGCGGACGCCTGCAAGGCCACCTTGTAGTCTCAGTAGTTGGAATATCCACAATCGTGCTACTGCTGCTGCTGCTGTCCGTAACCTGTATCTGCGCAAAAAGAGCGCAAAGTATAGTATCAGCACAACCAACCCCATATGCTGGTAAGTGTCTGGCCTATCCCGGCGAAGTAGTGACGAGACTAAGGCCAGTCACCCACATAAACTTGTACAGTTGAAATATATATACATATACAACAACGAAAAATCTTATCGAACGTTTATAAGGAAAGAATCGGTTCTAAAATAACAGTCAATAACTCACAATATCCGGAGTAATCTGGTCAACGAAACAAATCTTACTTTCATGTCTCAATTTATTTTTTATTTCATATCTTGTGGTAGGCGTACCACCCGCTCCCAAATGTAACAATAAGCTATATCTTGTGGTAGGCGTACCACCCGCTCCCAAATGTAACAATAGGCTACCGGCAACTATGGCCAATGCCAAGATTCAAATCACTTTGTGGTCGGCGTGCCACACGATCCCAAATTTTTTTAACAATGTATATTACCGGCATTAAGCCAATAATCTCTAATCAACAGTATTTATATTATCGGTGTAAAACCAATAAATGAAAATAATTCAACGATATATCCCCGTTACCGGTTTATCACCAATAACTCTTACTCAACAATTTATATGTATTTTACCGGTATACAACCAATGAATGACATTGAACCTGCAATTTATCTCTGTTACCGGTATAGCACCAATAACACTTAATCTACAATTCATACATAACCCAATTCCTATTCTCTCAAGCTAGGATAGAACAAACACTTACCTCGAATATTTACGAACAATTCAATTCGTGGTAATGCCTTTTCCTTTCAAATTTGGCTCCAATCCAACCGTATCTATACACAATTGATTTAATATCATCAATTCTACTTAACAAACTAGTTCATATAGCTAAATATGATTTTTACAACATTCTACCCGGAATAGTAAAAATCGACCCCGGGCCCACATAATCGAAACTCGAATTTCGAACCAAAATAAATTCACCCAATCATCCACGAGTTCGATTATACAATTTGTTCTTAAGTTCGACCCCAAAACGAAGTCTAGATCGCAAATTATTTGAAAACCCTTACTATACTCAATTCTCTAGTTTTTCTACCCATTTACACCTATTTAGGCTTAGGAATTCAAATAATATTGATGGAAAATGAAGAAAACGAGTCAAGAATAATTTACCCAAGAAGTTTGATGAAGAATTGCTTAAAAATCGCCCAAGGAGCTGTGGAGAAGAGAGTAGAACAGAAATGGGATTTTTATCCCGCTTCTGTTTTGTTTTCAGACTTAAAATCACTGGGCATCAATTTGTTCATCACGTTCGCGACACCCCAGTCGTGTTCGCGATGAAGGAAAAAATGTTACACAGCGCGTTCACATGGGGCTAGTCGCGAACGCGAAGAGAAAATTCCGGGAGCTTCAATTTTGGCCTACGCGAATGCGGGCTCAGCCACGCGAACGCGTAGAGGAAATGATTGGCTTCAAATTTTAATGCAACGCGAACGCGAGAAGGAGTCCGCGATCGCGATGAAGGGAAACAGCTAGGCATCGCGAACGCGACCAACAGGACGCGAACGCGATGAAGGAATGAAATGTGCATCGCGAACACGACCAACACATCGCGAATGCGATGAAGAAATGACTGCTGCAGATTTTTCTACAATTTTCTAAGTTCAAAATCATCCCGATGCCTATCCGAAACTCACCCGAGCCCTCGGGGATACTGACTCAAAAACATCATACGAACTTGCTCGTGCAATCAAATCGCTAAAATAACATCAAAATCAATGAATTGAGCCTAAAAACTCAAGAATTCTTTCAAAATTCCATAACTTTCAAATTTCCAATTTAAGGCCGAAACACGTCAAACGACGTCCGTTTTCAACCAAACTTTACAGGAAGCGCTTAAACAACATATATGACCTGTACCGGGCGTCGAAACTAAAATACGAGCCCGATATCATTACTTTTTAATCAAATTTCAGTTTCATTTTCCTTAAACATTTTTCAGAAAATAATTTAATAGAACAATTCTTTTACCGGGGTTCTAGACCTCGGATTTCAATTTCGGGCACATGCCCAAGTTCCATATTTTTCTACGGATTTTCTAGGATCGTCAAATCATGGGTCCGGGTCCGTTTACCAAAAATGTTGACCAAAGTCAACTATATCAATATTAATATCAAAATTCTTCAAATTTTCCACATATTTCATATGTTTCAACATAAAAATTTTCCAGCTTCGCGCCTGGACTGCGCACACAAATTGAGACAACTATAAATGATATTTTCAGGAACTCAGAAGCTCAAAATGATTAATAAAACAAGTGATGACCCTTTGGGTCGTCACAATTACAATACTTTCTCATTAACCTTACGTTTGGTTATTTTATTTTTTGGAGTTCTGGGATATAGGTGATCCTACATATGAATGTGAATATTGTGGTGCTTTCTTCTGGTACGAAGAAAGAATCAACAAAAATCGCAAATCTGAAAAACCTGAGTTGTCTTTGTGCTGTAATCATGAAAAAACAGTCTTACCAAAGCCAAAGAAACCTCCCACAATTTTTAAACAATTACTATTTGGATGAGGTAAAACAAAAACCTAATTTTAACATACTTCAGTAATACCTTCAAATGTATGAATAATCATTTATTCACAAATGAATACTTTTATGTAGGTAAAAAAAGTAACCATTTCAGAGACAATATTAGAAGTTATAACTCAATGTTTTCTTTTACCTCAATAGGAGGAAAGGTTGATGCTTATATCAACCAAGCAAAAGGGCCAAGAACATTCAAATTATCTGGATAAAACTATCATCAAATTGGTAGTTTATTGCCTCCCGAAGGATCCAGTCCAAAGTTTGCACAATTATATATATATACAACACAAAATGAAGTTCAGAATAGAATGCATGCACTGGGGTTAGTATTTAATGATTTCAAAAATAAAAAAGAATGAATAATCAAAAAAATATACAAGTTAGATCAATTTTACAAAAGCCACTTTTATGCAGTCGTGATGATAGAATAAATCAACTTCATGCTGAAATTGTTGAAGATCTTAAATGAATGCTTGATGAGGAAAATGTTTTGACAAAGTCATTTATAATGGGGAGAGACAAATTTCATGAAGATAGTCAGTCCAATTTCAGACTCAAATTGATAGGAAAACGAAACTATGATGGAAGAAGATACAACTTACCATCAATTTCGGAGGTTGCTGCGTTAGTAGTTAGAGATTTTGATGTATCTACATGTGACCGAGACATAATAGTTGAAACTCAATCTGGACATCTACAAAGGATATCTGAATTGAATGCTGCCTATTTAGGTCTTCAATATCCTTTATTGTTTCCTTTTGGTGAAGATGGTTATAGGGAAGACATTCCTTTAAATGGCAGTGACAAATCAACTGGACGAAGAAATTTTGTTAGCATGCGTGAATATTTTTCATACAAAATACAAGAAAGAAAAGGTGAAGTACCAACAATTGTTAACTTAAGAAGATTATTTCAACAATTCTTGGTCGATGGATTTACAATGGTTGAATCGTCTCGATTGAAGTTTATTAGAACTCATCAGAAACAATTGCGAGCTCATATGTATAAAGGTTTAGAAGAAGAAGTTTTACATGGAGAGATAAATCCTTCTTCTTAGGGTAAAAGAATAATTCTTTCATCAAGCTTCACAGGCGGTGCAAGATACATGATCCAAAATTATCAAGATGCTATGGCAATCTGCAAGTGGACTGGATATCCAAATCTATTCATCACATTTACTTGCAACCCAAAATGGCTTGAAATTATTAGATTTGTAAAGAGCAAGGGCTTGCAACCAGAAGACCGGCCACACATTTCACCAAGGGTGTTCAATATTAAATTGGATCGTTTAATAAAGGATTTGAAAGAGAAATTTTTTTTGGATCGGTTAAATCAGGTATATATTTAATTTGTTTTAATAAATTGTTATCTACTTTATAATTTTATTTAATAAAACGTTTTCTCTTAAATAAAAATTACATGTATTTACCCCAATCGCGATTTATTAATTCTTGCAGTGATTTATACTATTGAATTCCAAAAGCGGGGGTTGCCTCACGCACACATATTGCTCTTTCTTCATAATAAATATCCAAATGTTGGAGATATAGATCAAATTATTTCAGCTGAAATACCTGATGAATCGGGAGATCCATATTATTATAAGGCCGTGAAGAATTTCATGATGCATGGCCCGTGCGGTTCAGCTAAAAAATCCTCTCCTTGCATGCGTAATGGTAGATGTACAAAACACTTTTCAAAGAAGTTTGTACAAAATACCACAATTGATGAAGATGGATATCCTGTATATAAAAGAATGGACAATGGTAGAACTATCTAGAAAGAAGGAATTGAATTGGGTAACAGGTTCGTGGTGCCCCATAATAGATATTTATTGTTGAAGTATGGTGCCCATATGAATGTTGAATGGTGCAATCAATCTCGATCAATCAAGTACTTATTTAAGTACGTTAATAAGGGTCATGATCGCGTGACAATAACTTTTAGTCAAACTGTGCATGAAGAAGACTCATCGGCTATTGATGAAATAAAAATGTATTATGATTGTCGATACATATCACCCTGTGAAGCTGCTTGGAGAATTTTTAAATTCCCAATTCAACATAGAGAACCTTCGATAGAAAGACTTTCCTTCCATCTACCAAATGAACAAACATATATTTTCTCTGATGATGATCCAATTGATCATGTTGCCAATAGACCAAGTGTAAAGGAATCAAAGTTTTTAAGTTGGTTCGAGGCATACATATGAAGAAGCAAGAGACTTAACATATGCAGAATTTCCTCAAACATTTGTGTGGAATAAAAAGCCAAAAAAGTGGGAAAGAAGAAGAAATTCAGCATTTTCAATAGGTCGAATATTCTTTGTACCACCTGGAACTAGAGAGCAATATTACCTTCGAATGTTGTTGAATTTAATTAAAGGACCAAAGTCTTTTAAGGATTTACACAGAATCAACAATCACAATCATTCAACATTTAGAGATGCATGTTACGCACATGGTTTATTAGATGATGACAAAGAATATGTGGATGCTATAAAAGAGGCAAGTAACTGGGGAATGCCATCCTATCTTAGGCAATTATTTGCTATGTTACTATTATCCAATTCAATATTACGACCAGAATGTGTATTGGAGGCAACATGGTATTTATTATCAGATGATATCTTACATGAAGAAAGAAGAATGTTGGATAATCCAGGTATACAATGAGACCTTCTATTAAACATTTAAATATTAAAAATTTATTACATTTTTATTACATTGATTTTTCATACAACTTATATCTTACTTTAATGTAACATGTACATTTACGCTACGTAATTATGAATGATTAAATATTAAAATCTTTAATTACAAAAATAATGTTCGTAGATTTACATTTATATATTTTCTTTATTATAGAGGCTGAACTAACGGACGATGAATGAAAGAATTGTTGTCTACAAAAGTTAGAAGTTTTTTTGAAAGGTTTCGGAAGAACGTTATATGATTTTCCAACAATGCCAAGACCGGTTTTCAATGAAGATGAAGTTGACAATAGCAATGCACTAATTTGTGAATAAGTGCGTTATAATAAAAACTCTTTGTCAAGGGAACATGAAGATTTATTGGTTAAATTGACAATTGTGTAAAAGTTAGTGTATGACAAAATTATCAAAGCAGTGCATGAGGACAAAGGTGGATTGTTCTTTTTATATGGTCATGGAGGAACCAGGAAGACATTTATTTGGAGGACTTTGTCATCTGCCATTAGATCCAAAGGAGATATTGTGTTAACTGTTGCATCCAGTGGAATTGCATCTCTTTTATTACCAGGAGGATGAACAGCTCATTCGAGATTTGCAATACCACTCAATGCAACTTAAGATTCAACATGTCATATCAAACAAGGTACTCCTTTATCCAAATTGATTATCAAGACAAAGTTAATTATTTGGGATTAAGTACCAATGATGCACATATATTATTTTGAAGCTCTAGACCGAACTTTAAGAGATATTATTCGATTTAAAGACCCAGCCAATTTAGATCGTCCATTTGGAGGGAAAATAGTTGTTCTTGGAGGTGACTTTAGACAAATACTTCCAGTCATTCCAAAAGGTACTAGACAAGAAATTGTAAATGCTATCCTTAATTCGTCATATTTGTGGAATCACTGTCAAGTGTTAAAGCCAACAAGAAATATGAGGTTGGAAGGAACGCAGATGGATTCACAATTGAATGACCTAACATAATTCTCTGATTGGATTTTAGCAATAGGTGATGGTATGATTGGAAATTCCGTTGATGGTATTGATAAAGTTCATATCCCTGATGATCTTATCATAAATAAATGTGTCGATCCAATTTCTGCAATTGCCGAAAGTACATTTCCAGATTATTTAAGTCATTGTAGTGATTTAACTTACCTGCAACAAAGAGGAATTCTGGCTCCCACTCTTGACATGGTTGAAACAATCAATGAATACATGGTTTCTCTAAACCAATATCAACCAAACACATATTTAAGTTCTGATACTATTTTCATGTCAGACGATATAATTACATGTTTGGAACACGTACATACACCCGAATTCCTAAACACTTTTAAGTGTTCTGGAATTCCAAATCATGTAATCACTTTGAAAGTGGGTGTCACAGTGATGTTATTGAGAAATATAGACCCATCTTCAGGGCTATGTAATGGTACAAGATTAATCATCACTAGACTTGGTAATCGCGTTATTAAAGCAAAAATTTTATCAGGAAATATGGCTAGACAAAAGGTCTTCACTCCAAGAATGTCGTTAACTCGATCTGATGCAAGAATACCTTTTAAATTCCAAAGAAGACAATTTCCAATAGTTGTATCCTTTGCAATGACGATAAACAAAAGTCAAGGACAATCTTTGTCACATGTTGGATTATATTTGAAAAAACCTGTCTTCACACATGGTCAGCTTTACGTTGCTCTTTCATGGGTTACAAAAAGAAAGGGATTAAAGATTTTGTGTTATGACGATGATGGAGAAATTTCTAATGAAGCCAAAAATGTGGTTTACAAAGAAGTTTTCCGTAACCTACAAGGAGAAAGCTAGCAAATCTGATATATTTTTCGTACCAGTCTTTCTTCTCATGGTTCTCTCTTTTCTATACCATATTGGAATGAAAGTTCAGAAATAACAATTCAAAACTTCAATTGGTAAGATTCACTTTTATTATCGGCATCATGATTTGACCGTTAATAGGTAAACTTTGTTCTATAATTTACAAATTCGACCGCAACATGCTCAGATTATTCATGATTTCATGACACTATATTTGTATAACTATTATTTCAGGGCACTTCAACATATAATAATCTGGTATATGTGTAGTTGCGCAAATTGCTGCAGCATTTTGCTCTGACATATGCTGATATGCAAAATGCACAGATTGGAATTGAGTGTAAGGCCCCGTAAAATTAAGGTTCGGACCCTTGGTAGTGATTTAAGCTTCGAAAATGTAGAGAAATAATTTTTCCGAAAAAGCGTCAAATATGCGGTCAAGAATGCGACCGCAAACCTGACATGCGGACCGCATTCTTGCCGCAAAACGTTCCAGAGAGTTGCCCAAAATCGTGTCAAAAGTGCGGTCGATATGCGATCGCATGTCAAATCTGCGGTGCACTTTTGCGACCGCGGAATCAACATGCGGTCCGCATAGTGACCGCATTCCTTAACAGAACCCTGCACAACTTTGAGGCCATTCTGCGGTCACTTTGCGGACCGCATGTGGATTCTGCGGTCGCATAGTGACCGCATATTCGACCCCGGCCCAGATTTTGTAACATTTTGACCCGATCTCTTCTTTAATATAACACACTTCTTCTTCATTTTATCATATTATCTTACCAAAAATTAGAGAGAGAAGAGAGGGTTTTTAGAGAGAGAAGTTCTTCATCTTCAAAGATTGTTCCAACCACTTAATTCCAAGGGATCCTAGGGCAAGGATTCAACTTCCCCAATCTTTTCAAGGTAAAAACCCTAACTATTTTCTTGATTTTCAGTTTTAATTGGGTAAAGAGAGGTTTTCATATAATAGCTTTTAAAAGTAGAATTTTTACACTCATGCATGATTATTGAACTTGATTTCTAGTAAAAAGAAGTGAGTAGAAGTAAGAGTCTTCAAGAACAAGGTTGGCAAGAGTAAGATAGCTTGGGTAAGCATAAAGTAGGTAGTTAACGGAAGAAAACTCACCACCAGGTATGTATGGCTAATTTTGATTCTTGTGAAATCGCCTATATGTGTGAAGTTTGTTTGTTTCGTGTTAAATTGACAAATTGTGTGAAATTCTTGATGTTGTTGTTGGGTATTCAAAGTTTGTTGTTGAGCTATGAGTGATGTAAAATAAGAGTTTAATTTGGCAAAAGAATTGTGAATAATGACTATGATGGCCTATATGGCACCTTGTGGAAAACAAACGAAACACTTGAGAATTGGTTTATTGTGGAAAGAGATGAAACACTTGAATTGTGGAAATATTGTAACATGGTTGTGATATTGAATTGAGAACATGAACCAATGTGTAAATTGCTTATTTGAACTTGTTGAAATTGTGTGTAGTACCTTATCTGCTGTTTGAAATTGTTGTGTTTTCAGCTGTAAGGCGGGGTCGTGTTGCGCGCCGCAACGTGGTGAAATAAGGTGTGGGTTGGGGTGATAAGGGTGGCCGAGGTAATAAGGGTGGTCGGGGGCAATAAGGATGGAAAGCGATCGAAATCGCTATTGAAAATTGATACAAAAATCAATAATGTGAAATTGTGAAAGGAGACAGCAGGAGAGTTTGCAACCTGTGGGGCACTGATTGCCCCTTTGTTTGACTACTTGTGCTTTACGTGATTGATTGGTTATTGTTAAATTGGTTGATTGTAGAAAGTGCTTTGTGTTGAGAGTTATTTGAAATAAGAAAAATGTGGAAACATGGTTGGCTGGCTTAATTGATTGTTGATGTAATTTAATGGCTTAAGTTTACTTGGGACAAAGTTTGTCCATACATACCAGTACAATTCAAGTGTACTGACGTCCCTTTTGCCGGGGGCGCTACATTCGTGTCATGATTGTAGGTGGATCAGTAGCAGGCACTTCAGCTCATCGGCGGTAGTATCCTTCTCCTTCCACTGCCCGTTTTGGTGAGCCCCTTTCTTCCTCGGGGCCTTGTGTGGTTCATGCCACTCGGTTTAGATTTCATTTTGGTTTTGTAAGGTATAGCCGGAGCCTTGTTACCGGCAAGTATTGTATTTCCCTTTTGTATCCTAGAGGCTCTGTAGACATGTAAGCTGTGGGACTCCAGTCTTATGTATATATTGTGTTATGTCGGGCGTTGTAAAAATTGAAATCTAGTTAATGAATCACTCGTATCGTTTTATTTGTTTAATGTGAAATCAATTATGATTAGTAATATATTTGGTTAATGAGAAACAGTCAACACAGGGGTAACGCGTGGGAATGAAAGGCACCCAGGTCCGCTTGACTGGGGCAACCCGGTCGGGCGCCGGTCATGTTCCTCGATTTGGGGCGTGACAAACTTGGTATCCAGAGCTTAAGGTTTTAAAGTGTCCTAGGATGTCTCGGAGCCGTGTCTAGTAGTGCCCTTCTTATAGGTGTGTTGTCGACCACATCATATAAGTAGGGGGATACACGGGCATTTAGGAATTTACCTACTTCTTTGTTAATCTATATCGTGCGGTAAAGTGCAATGTGGAGATATCCGTGTCTAATTCGTGCCTTGTTCCCAAATTTTCAGAATATGGCACCTAAGAAGAAGGCTAGACTCGGCCTTAGGGCCAATGTCGGCCCAAGTGCAGCTGTTAACCATGTACCCGATGCCGTGGGAGAGAATGACCCACCAGTCCCGAATTTGCCTGACCCATCTATTCAAAACCCAAGTATCCCTATCCCAGCTGCGGCAGAGGATGCCACCATTCCTCCTGCCAGTGTTCCTGACTCAGATACAGTTCCCGCTTCGGGCTCTGGTATCTCTAATGAAGATCTTAGGGGAGCCATCCATATGTTAACACAGCTAGTGGCCGCCCAGGCCCAGAGATCCCATGATGCCCCTGCATCCTCCAGCGGACAGGGAGATTCCTTTGGCTCCAGAGTCCATCAATTCTTGCGATTGGCCCCTCCGGAATTTTCAGGCACCGATCCAGAGGCTGACCCACAGGAATTCCTTGATGAGATATACAAGACCCTCAGAGTGATGAAGGCTACAGATATAGAGGGGGTAGAGTTGGCCTCTTACAGGCCGAAGGGAGCGGCACGTTCATGGTTCGAAATGTGGGAGGATTCCCGTGAGGAAGGGAGCCCTCCGGCCAGATGGGATGAGTTCGTGGATGCATTTATGGACCACTTCTTACCTGCTGAGGCAATGGCAGCCCGTGCCACGGAGTTCGAGGTCCTCAAACAGGGCAGTATGAGTGTTTGGGAGTATCGCATGGAGTTCGTAAGGTTGTCCAAGTACGCTCCTCATTTAGTGTCGACCATGGATGCCCGGGTTCGACGGTTTGTTCAGGGCCTTAGCCCTTTGGTAGTGAATGAGGCCGCCACAGCAGCTTTGCACTCAGATATGAACTATGGGAGGATCGTGGGGTTTGCTCAGGCCACAGAGGCCAGGAAATTGAAGATTCGTGCAGAAAGAGAGAGTAGCAGCAGGGCCCGGTCAATGGGTCATTCAGGGAGATCACTTCCAGGGAGAGGGTCATCAGGGCCATCCCAGTCATATGCTCAGTCCTCGCGAGTGCACCGCCATCCGTGCACAGTCATCAGCAGGGCAGTTACTCGAGACCCGGTTCGGACAGCAGGAGGTCTCGTCAGTCTGGTCGTCCTGGGTGAGATCCCAGCAGCAGGGGAGACCTACATGCCCCAAGTGTGGAAGATTTCATACAGAAACTTGCTACCTTGACCTTCCAGTGTGCTTCGGGTGCGGGGTGAGAGGTCACATTCAGCGGGACTGCCGTGCACCCCGTCAGGGTATAGGTAGGGGATCTGCTCAGTCATCCGGTTCTTCAGCTGCTACATCATCAGCGCGTACTCCAGCAGCAGCAGGGCGTGGTGCAGCTAGGGGTGGAGCTCAGGGTAGGGGTGGACCTAGCCGATTCTATGCATTGAGTGGCCGCCAAAATGCCGAGGCTTCTCCGGATGTTGTTACAGGTATCATGTCTGTTCAGACTATTGATTGCTATGCCCTTATTGATCCAGGGTCCTCCTTGTCTTATGTTACTCCATTCATTGCTTCAAGTTTTGGGATAGAACCCGAACGGCTTCATGAGCCGTTCTCTGTGTCGACACCTATTGGTGATTCTATTATAGCCTCATGAGTCCATAGGAATTGTTTTGTTACGGTGGGTGGTCGTGATACCACAGCCGATCTTATTGAGCTTGGGATGACAGATTTTGATGTAATTATGGGGATGGATTGGCTCTATTCGTGCTTTGCCAAGCTTGACTGTCTGACGAGAGTTATGAGGCTCGAGTTCCCTAACGAGCCAGTCATTGAGTGGAGAGGAAATGGTGTAGTGCCAAGGGGTAGGTTTATTTCCTACCTTAAGGCTTCGAAGATGATTAAGAAAGGGTGTATCTATCACCTGGTTCGGGTAACGGACACCACCTCGGAGGTGCCTACCCTCGAGTCCGTGCCAATTGTGAATGAATTTCCTGAAGTGTTTCCAGATGAGCTTCCAGGCATCCCGCCGGATAGGGAGATTGATTTCGGGATTGATGTATTGCTAGATACTCAGCCAATATCCATTCCACCATACAGAATGGCACCAGCAGAGTTAAGGGAGTTAAAGGAGCAGCTGAGGGATTTATTAGAGAAAGGGTTCATACGACCGAGTGTGTCGCCATGGGGTGCTCCGGTTCTCTTTGTCAGAAAGAAGGATGGGTCACTTCGAATGTGTATTGATTATCGCCAGCTTAACAAAGTCACCATTAAGAATAAATATCCATTGCCTCGAGTGGATGATCTGTTTGACCAATTGCAGGGAGCGAGGTTCTTCTCAAAGATTGATTTACGGTCTGGGTACCACCAGTTAAAAATCAGGGAGCAGGATATTCCTAAAACCGCCTTCAGAACTCGTTATGGTCACTTCGAGTTTTTGGTCATGTCTTTTGGGCTAACCAATGCCCCAGCAGCTTTCATGGACCTTATGAATCGGGTTTTCAAGCCATTCCTAGATTCCTTTGTGATTGTATTCATTGACGATATTCTCATCTACTCTCGGAGCGGGGAAGATCATGCCGTTCACCTCAGAGCAGCATTGCAGACCCTTCTTCAGCATCAATTGTATGCCAAGTTCTCAAAATGTGAGTTTTGGTTGGAGTCCGTATCTTTTCTAGGGCATGTTATTTCCAGTGAGGGAATTATGGTGGATCCTCAGAAGATTGCGGCAGTGAAAGATTGGCCTAGACCCACGACCCCGACGGAGATTCGCAGCTTTTTGGGTCTGGCAGGGTACTATCGGAGGTTTGTAGAGGGATTCTCAACCCTTCGCCTCCCCATTGACTAAATTGACGCAGAAAGCAGTTAAGTTCCAGTGGTCCGAAGCATGTGAGAAAAGTTTCCAAGAACCGAAGTCAAGATTGACCTCGGCACCAGTATTGGCCTTGCCAGAAGGCACAGAGGGATTTGTAGTCTATTATGATGCCTCCAGAGTCGGTTTGGGGTGTGTATTGATGCAGCATGGGAATGTCATAGCTTATGCTTCTAAGCAACTCAAGAACCGTGAGAAGAATTATCCGACGCATGATTTGGAGCTTGCAGCTGTTGTGTTTGCCTTGAAAATATGGCGACACTATCTTTATGGGGTTCATGTAGATGTGTTTTCAGACCACAAGAGCCTCCAGTATTTGTTCAAGCAGGAAGAGCTGAATCTGAGACAGCGGCGGTGGTTAGAATTACTCAAGGACTATGATATGGACATATTGTACCATCCAGGGAAAGCAAATGTGGTAGCCGACGCTCTTAGTCGGAAATCCATGGGTAGTTTGGCTCATTTGGGTGTGGATCAGAGACCCCTGGCTCGAGAGGTCTACCAATTAGCCAGTTTGGGGGTTCGTATCTCGGCGTCAGACGAGGGGGATATCTTGGTGCATAATGGAGCAGAATCATCATTGGTCGCGGAAATCAAGGAAAAACAGTTCATGGATCCAGCATTGGTTCGGGTGAAGGAAGCAGTCATGAATGACAAGACCTCAACATTTGTACTCAGCAGCGAAGATGGTGTATTGCGGTGTCAAGATAGGCTATGTGTTCCGGATGTAGACGAGCTTCGGGAAAGAGTGATGGCAGAGGCTCATACTTCCAGGTATTCTGTGCACCCCGGTTCAACGAAAATGTATCACGATCTCAAGGAGATTTATTGGTGGAACGGTATGAAAAGGGATGTGGCAGGCTTTGTAGCTAAATGTCCGAATTGTCAACAAGTGAAGGCCGAGCATCAACGACCCGGTGGATTAACTCAGCTTATAGAAATACCAAGGTGGAAATGGGAGATGATCAATAAGGATTTCGTGGTAGGGTTACCTCGCACTCAGCGTAAGTTCGATTCAATATGGGTGGTAGTAGATCGACTCACCAAATCAGCTCACTTCCTGCCTGTCAAGTCCACCTGATACTGCGGAGCAATATGCAAGATTGTACATCAAAGAGATAGTAAGGCTTCATGGCACTCCACTTTCTATCATCTCAGATCGCGGGGCTCAGTTCACAGCTAACTTTTGGAAGAAGTTCCAGCAAGGTTTGGGAACTCAGGTGAATCTCAGCACAACTTTCCATCCACAGACCGATGGACAGGCCGAGCGGACCATTCAGACGCTTGAAGATATGTTGCGGGCTTGTGTCTTAGATTTTAAAGGTAATTGGGATGAACACTTGCCACTGATAGAATTTGCTTACAATAACAGCTATCATGCTAGCATTCAAATGGCCCCGTTTGAGGCATTGTACGGGAGAAGATGTAGATCGCCAATCGGGTGGTTTGAGGTAGGTGAAGCGGAATTGCTAGGGCCAAACATGGTGTACGAAGCTATGGAAAAGGTCAAGGTTATTCAGGAGAGAATGAAAACAGCACAGAGTCGTCAAAAGTCCTATGCGGACGTTCGTCGAAGGGATTTGGAGTTTCAAGTCGATGATTGGGTGTTCTTGAGGGTATCTCCTATGAAGGGAGTCATGCGATTCGGAAAGAGAGGGAAATTGAGTCCTAGGTATGTCGGGCCATATCGGATCGTTCAAAGGATTGGTCAAGTTGCTTATAGGCTAGAGTTGCCTCCTGAGATGTCATTAGTGCATCCGGTATTCCATGTGTCCATGTTGAAGAAAGTGATTGGAGATCCATCCACCATCATGCCAGTCGAAGCTATAGAGGTTAATGAAGATTTGTCATATGAAGAAGTTCCCGTTGCCATTCTTGATAGGCAAGTCCGTAAATTGAGAAATAAGGAAGTTGCCTCTGTTAAAGTATTGTGGCGAAGTCAACAAGTTGAGGAGGCCACATGGGAAGCAGAAAAAGAGATGAAAGAAAAGTACCCCCATTTGTTTGATCAAGCCTAGAAGAAATTAGGTGACCCTCCTACTCTTAGTAACTCTGTCATCTTGTCTAAGTTGTTTCCCTCTTAGTATTAGTAAAGTCCCCTTTATTTTGTAATGAGTTAAATGTGTTGTTACCTTGGGTCACTTGAACCGTTCTTGATAAATGAAAGCCTTATAAAGATTTATGTGTTTAATAAGCAACTAATAGGAAGTGTAGATTGATAATGGTTTGTTAAGTGTACATGGTGTGTTAAAATGGTTAAATAAGGTGAAAATTCATTGAAGTGACTAGTTATGTGCAATTGTAACAATGTGATAGAATATGTGCATTCGTTGAGGTAAGAAAGTGTATACCAGTTGTGAAAGGTGTTGTATTTGTGTATTGTTGTTTGGTAATGTGTTTCGGGGGCCCTCTGACAGGTGGATATGTCCATAATACAAAGGAAACTCCGGCGAAATTTTTCTAAAATATAAGAGTTAGTCAAAATTTTGATAGCTTGCATATCATGTCTTTCAAAACTCATTTATTTCAAAATCCTCATTCGAGGACGAATGATCTTAAGGGGGGGAGGATGTAAGGCCCCGTAAAATTAAGGTTCGGACCCTTGGTAGTGATTTAAGCTTCGAAAATGTAGAGAAATAATTTTTCCGAAAAAGCGTCAAATATGCGGTCAAGAATGCGACCGCAAACCTGACATGCGGACCGCATTCTTGCCGCAAAACGTTCCAGAGAGTTGCCCAAAATCGTGTCAAAAGTGCGGTCGATATGCGATCGCATGTCAAATCTGCGGTGCACTTTTGCGACCGCAGAATCAACATGCGGTCCGCATAGTGACCGCATTCCTTAACAGAACCTGCACAACTTTGAGGCCATTCTGCGGTCACTTTGCGGACCGCATGTGGATTCTGCGGTCGCATAGTGACCGCATATTCGACCCCGGCCCAGATTTTGTAACATTTTGACCCGATCTCTTCTTTAATATAACACACTTCTTCTTCATTTTATCATATTATCTTACCAAAAATTAGAGAGAGAAGAGAGGGTTTTTAGAGAGAGAAGTTCTTCATCTTCAAAGATTGTTCCAACCACTTAATTCCAAGGGATCCTAGGGCAAGGATTCAACTTCCCCAATCTTTTCAAGGTAAAAACCCTAACTATTTTCTTGATTTTCAGTTTTAATTGGGTAAAGAGAGGTTTTCATATAATAGCTTTTAAAAGTAGAATCTTTACACTCATGCATGATTATTGAACTTGATTTCTAGTAAAAAGAAGTGAGTAGAAGTAAGAGTCTTCAAGAACAAGGTTGGCAAGAGTAAGATAGCTTGGGTAAGCATAAAGTAGGTAGTTAACGGAAGAAAACTCACCACCAGGTATGTATGGCTAATTTTGATTCTTGTGAAATCGCCTATATGTGTGAAGTTTGTTTGTTTCGTGTTAAATTGACAAATTGTGTGAAATTCTTGATGTTGTTGTTGGGTATTCAAAGTTTGTTGTTGAGCTATGAGTGATGTAAAATAAGAGTTTAATTTGGCAAAAGAATTGTGAATAATGACTATGATGGCCTATATGGCACCTTGTGGAAAACAAACGAAACACTTGAGAATTGGTTTATTGTGGAAAGAGATGAAACACTTGAATTGTGGAAATATTGTAACATGGTTGTGATATTGAATTGAGAACATGAACCAATGTGTAAATTGCTTATTTGAACTTGTTGAAATTGTGTGTAGTACCTTATCTGCTGTTTGAAATTGTTGTGTTTTCAACTGTAAGGCGGGGTCGTGTTGCGCGCCGCAACGTGGTGAAATAAGGTGTGGGTTGGGGTGATAAGGGTGGCCGAGGTAATAAGGGTGGTCAGGGGCAATAAGGGTGGAAAGCGATCGAAATCGCTATTGAAAATTGATACAAAAATCAATAATGTGAAATTGTGAAAGGAGACGGCAGGAGAGTTTGCAACCTGTGGGGCACTGATTGCCCCTTTGTTTGACTACTTGTGCTTTACGTGATTGATTGGTTATTGTTAAATTGGTTGATTGTAGAAAGTGCTTTGTGTTGAGAGTTATTTGAAATAAGAAAAATGTGGAAACATGGTTGGCTGGCTTAATTGATTGTTGATGTAATTTAATGGCTTGAGTTTACTTGGGACAAAGTTTGTCCATACATACCAGTACAATTCAAGTGTACTGACGTCCCTTTTGCCGGGGACGCTACATTCGTGTTATGATTGTAGGTGGATCAGTAGCAGGCACTTCAGCTCATCGGCAGTAGTATCCTTCTCCTTCCACTGCCCGTTTTGGTGAGCCCCTTTCTTCCTCGGGGCCTTGTGTGGTTCATGCCACTTTGGTTTAGATTTCATTTTGGTTTTGTAAGGTATAGCCGGAGCCTTGTTACCGGCAAATATTGTATTTCCCTTTTGTATCCTAGAGGCTCTGTAGACATGTAAACTGTGGGACTCCAGTCTTATGTATATATTGTGTTATGTCGGGCGTTGTAAAAATTGAAATCTAGTTAATGAATCACTCGTATCGTTTTATTTGTTTAATGTCAAATCAATTATGATTAGTAATATATTTGGTTAATGAGAAACAGTCATCACAGGGGTAACGCGTGGGAATGAAAGGCACCCAGGTCCGCTTGACTGGGGCAACCCGGTCAGGCGCCGGTCATGTTCCTCGATTTGGGGCGTGACATTGAGGATGGGAAATACTTGATTTTTGTTTGAAAAATCTTCTCCTCGAGGTGAATTACCTTTTCAGAAGTTCTTACCTTAACTTTTATGATTTGCAAGAGGAGTAATGCTTTGATATTGATTCTGATAAGTTATGAATGTAAGATTACTTTAGTAATATCAAATAATATAATAGTATGCTGTTTCAGTTTTGAAAAATAATTCAACAAGGATACATCGAATATTAACATATTTCATTTCAACTGTTACATATTTTACTATTTCTGAAAATGATATCTGTTTGTTTTATATAATTTTGTTGGTCCTGCCAGTTGTGTATTGTGACGACCCGGCCCATTGTCATGGGAATTACCACCCCGTTATGTCGTAATTATATGTTTTATGCTTTTATATCAGTGTTAGAGTCTATCGGGTGAGTTAGGAGTGAATTGGATGGAAAATGAGACATATAGCCTTTTTGAAGGAAGCTTGAATGTGGAAAGTCAACCTGGAGTTGACTATTTAGTTAGATGGCTCGGAATTGGATTATTATGATTTGGTTAGTTCCGAGAGGTGATTTGTGACTTAGAGGAGCGATCGGAATGTAATTCGGAGTTCCGGTGTAGAAATAGGCTTGAATTGGCTAAGGTTAAATTTTGGCGAAATCCGAACGGTAGGTGAGATTTTGATCCGTGAGTCGGAATGGAATTTTGAAAATATCTGTAGTTTCTTCAGGTTATTCGGACATCGTTTGGTCGGATTTTATATCGAATGTGCAATTCGGAAAGTTTTAAGGAATTTAGGCTTGAATTCGATGTGAATTATGGGTTTGAGGTTGTTAGATGTGTTTTGAGGATTGGACAAGTCCGAATCAGGTATTAGGATGTGTTGGTGTGTTTGGATGAGGTCTCAGGGACCTCGGGGTATTTTTGGATGGTCAAACGGGAGAAAATATGGAAAATTGCAGACTTTATTTATTGGTTCTGTTGTTTTCGCTCCTGCGGAAATGGGAGCACAGGAGCGAGTCCGCAGGAGTGGAGGCAACCGCTGAAGCGGAGCCTGGTCCGCAGGGGCAGCGTCGCTGGTGCGAGAGGGCGATCGTAGAGGCGGTCTTGAGGCATGATGGGGAAGCCCGCAGAAGCGGATAATTGATCATCTAGGCGAGTCCACATGAGCGGACTCTTGTTCACAGAAGCGGGATATCCCGCAGGGGCGGAGGAAATTCCGCAGGAGCGGACCCACAGGAGCGGTCCGTGGCTCGCAGGAGCGGAAATGGCCAATTAGGCCTGGGTGCGTAGAAGCGACCATTTGGTCGCGTAAGCGGTTCTGTAGAGGCAGAAATGGTCAGCAGAAGGGGAAATCGCAGAAGGATTAATAATATTAGAAGTTAGAAATTTCAGAAACATTTCATACATTTGGGTCTCGGCTTAAGAGGCGATTTGGGCGATTTTGAAGGTGAATTCAAGGGAAATCATCAGGTAATCAACTATGGACTGACATTATGATTAATATTGATAATATTATGCAATTATCTCATGAAAATGGAGGAATTTGGGATATTTTATGGAAGTTTTAGCCCTAGGCTTGAAATATAGGAAATCAAGGTTTTGAATGGGCAAATGGAGTCCGAATTTGATGAATTTGATATGCTTAGAATCGTATCGAGACGAGGGTTCCGAATATGTGACTTTTGTAATTTTTCGAGAAGCGTACCAAAAGTCGAATTTTGGCAACTTTGGGAATTTTGATGTAAATTGAGTTGTTTTGACTGGGTATCGAGTCTAATTTGTTGTGTTTCTACTATATTTGATCAGATTCTACACGTGTGGAGCTTGATTCTTGTGGCAAGGGCATCGCGGAATAGTCATCGCGCCGTATTGAGGTAAGTAATAGATGTGGGTAATGACCAGCGGGTTCGAAACCTCAGTATACCACTTTGTAACGCTGTACAGTGGCGAGACACGTACTCTCTTGTGAGTGCGGGGTCGATTGTGATTGGGGACTATGGCTTAGTCTGACCTGTTATTACTGAGTTATGATATTGGCTATCTTTGAGCCGTCAGATCTCCTTCTCGGATGGTTGCATATTATATTGTGATATTGGCTACTCTTGAGCAGTCAAACCTCCTTCTTAGATGGTTGAGTATACTTGTAGGTTGTGAGCCATTTATTGGATCCCGCGAGGATCGTTAGCATTGTGCTGTGACATTGACATGCTAGTTTTACTACCAGTCCGTAACTATTACTTTTATCATGATATTTCCAATCTCTGGAACTTGACATTTACTGTTTTCAACTGAAAAATGATAAAAGAGTTTTCAAAACTACTTTTGAGCCTGCGAGGCTGCATTTTCATATTAGCTGACTGGTAGTGGATCGGGCTGTGCACCGCAGCGTATATTCATGATATTGTGCTTGGGCTGTAGGAGCCCCTCCGGAGTTTGAACCCCCACAGTGAGCACAGGTACCCAAATTGGATCGGGCTACGCACCGTAGCGGTCATTTCATGCATTGCATTGTATTTAGCTACATCTGCTAGCTATTATACTTTGTTGTGGATATTGTGTTGGTTCTCTACTGTTGATATTGAACTGTTACAGGGTATTGGATACAGCTTTACATAGTGCTTTATTGTGGATTTCTTATCTACGCTGTCTTACACTTGTTTATTACCACTGAGTCTGGCAGTACTCACTTTACTCCCTGCACCTTGTGTGCAGATCCAGGTACCTCTCATCAGACCTGATCCGGTAGCCGCTTAGAAGCATTGTGCGGGATAGTCGAGGTAGCTATAGCGTCCGCAAGACCTGACTCCCCTTCTAGCTATCTTTTCATTTCCTGTTGTCATTTCTTTCCGCACCGAGTTTTGTTGTAAACCTTATTACACTTATGTTCTTTAGAGGCTCATGACTCTTGACCCTTCGGTCTCTGGGGAGTTGCACTGTTTTAGGGCTTGGTTCCCTGTTTTGGATATTTCTATCACTATTGGTTTATAAATTGTTATACTTAAATGGGATAAGGCGAGCTCCTAGCTCTGCAAATGTTGTTGATTGGTCACGCTGGCCTAGCAGTGTGCTGGGCGCCATCACGACCGGGTTTGGGGTCGTGACAAGTTGGTATCAGAGCCTAGGTTACTAGGCCTCATGAGTCTTGAGCCGGTTGGTAGAGTCTTGTGGATCGGTACGGGAACGCCTGTACTTATCCTCGGGAGGCTACGAACCTTTAGGAAACACTTCACACTTCTTAGAATTCCTATCGTGCGTATTTGATGCAGCTTGAGATATACTTTTTGAAATTCCTTCCGCACGTCTGTGTACGCATCGGGCGCTCAGTAATATAATTGCCTTATGGCTTGTGATTCCCCGATCGAGGGCGAGACATAATCTCTGTGAGTTCATGTTGGGCCAGTCGGGAGGACTTGAGGCTGGACCTTGTTTATGACTTGAGCATTGAGGTGCTGATTTTGTGAGTGGGGGCAATAGATAATGTACTGAGGGTTTGAAACCCCGTAATTGCACTATTTAGTGCTATGCTGAGATAGGACACGCATCATGTGACGAGCGTGGTGGTATTGTGACTGGGGATTTGGACTTGGTCCTACCCGATTGATAGATTACTGTGTAAAATGACTGAGACTGGGCTTGTATCTATGTATTTGGGCTAGTAGCCATGTTTGGGGCCTTGTGCCGATCAGTAGAGTATTAGGGAGGCTTAATAATGGATGAGCTGCTAATTATTCGACTCTTATCTAAACTGTTGTGTAGCCCCGAGCTATGGGCGTGGTGAATATTTATCATATCTCTTAATTGGAAGGTAAAGTGCCTTATATGTAGTGGAACGAGTTCAAACTCAGGAAGACTAAAGTGATTATGCTATAAATATCCTGGTGGGAGGTATTGTACTGAAGTGTTTAATTGAGGCGAGGTCGGTTGGTTGATTCTCATGTGTAATTGAAAGGTATTTGATATGTGTTATGATTCGAGCAGGTACAACGCATGTTCATGTAACAATTATGATAATATGATTTGTGTAGTATTGAGACTAATTTTGTTGATATGCCTTGTGATGTCTTGTCGAGTTGTGAATGTATTATTAGGATGGTTTTGGTGATTCTCTGGCAGGTGGATAGGCCAATTTACAAAGGAAACTCTGCCAAAATTTTTGGAAAATTTGGGACTTAGAAAAGATTTTTGTCACCTAAAGAGTGGGCTTAACTGTTGTGTGTGAATGAATACAAGAATTGTAAAAGAGTTAATATATCTGATGATTCGAATCTCCGCCGAAGCTTGTAAATGACTTGAGTTTAATCTAACTAGAACTTTGTGGCATCATTTGAGTAAGAAGGCTATGAGTGGCTAAAAGTGCTTTGATGTATGGCTCCGAGCCAAGTTGGGGAGGTTGTTATTGATTAATTGATGACATTATGGTGTGCTATGTTGGTTCTGTCTCTAGGTATGTTGGGAAATATTGATAAAGGTTATGGTGCTTCGTAGATGTGAAGAAATACTAGGATGTTGTGAACTTATGTTGGTAAAGAATGTTCGATGTATAGAAAAGAAAGATAGCTAATTATATCTGTATGTAATCATGTTCTGCGGTGTCAGATTTCTAGCAAGGCACGAGTGGTTCTATTCAATAAGACAGTCGAATTACAGCTGAATAAGGATGAATAACGCCCGAGAATGGTTTTGCAGTGTTCAAGATTTTACTAACAGTTAGGTGTCTTAAGATTGTGCATGTGGCTACATACGGTGGTTTCGTTAGAAGAGATCAAGACTTGTGTTATATTATGTGAATGATGGGATTCTATGTAACCGTATTGGAAGGTAATGATAATGAATTCAAATCGCAAGAAGTTCTTCGAAATAAAGTATTGTAGAATGTGGTCCTTCTGGGAAATATTGAGAGAGTATTCAGTGGCCTATATGTCTTAGACCGTGTGGTCTTATGTACGAGTCTCGTGTGGTAACATGAGTTGATGTGTTATGGTGCTACAGTAATGGCTAATATTAAATCAAAGATGAATCTGAGAGGAAACTGGGTAAATGGAACAACTTGTTAATAAACCTAAGCGGTATGATAAGGAATACGATTAATTCCTGGTATGTGTTGGAAGTAATGAGTCTTGCAGATATTGTGCAACAAAGCTCTTGAGCGCTGGCAGTTGTGTAACTTGATATGGGTATAAGGACTCAGCCCTGGCAGTTTAATTTATGCAATGTAATTGGGAGAAAGAGTTTGTGATGTGTTTTACCGTGGTTTGAAAATGAGTGTAATTCCTGTTGGTATATATAGCTTGGAATGTGTAATGAGTTTTCTCTATATGAGATCATGAAAGCCCTTGGCTAGTTGAGTGCGCCGATGTTTGTGGCGTAGGAAAGAGATATGAATTTCCATGTTGTCTTAGTGTGGTATGGTATATGTGATATGTTATGGAAAGTTGATAATGACATATTCAAGGTTTTGTGATCAGTTCACAATATATGGGGAGTCATTAAAATTTTTTAGCAGCGCGGGCAGCTGCAGGTGATTTAAAGAATCAATCTTTCTAGTGATTAAGGAAAATGGTACTGCTATTCTAGTAATTTGGCAGGGTATATGGTCCAAAAGAACAAGGTAATATAAACTGATAATATCCAGTGGTATGGTGGTATTCTCTTGTTGGATCGACTATAATAATTGAGTCTTTGATGGCATAGTGAAATTTCTGAATGGCTTTCGTGGTATGAATGGACGCTTGATGTGCTTTATGTATCTTTACAGTGGAGTACGGGATCTGGCATTGTGATTCATGTTTTATATATGTGTTGGAGACTTGAAGTTCTCGTTAGTCCGCCTATGCAGTGGTTGTATATCATGTGTATCGGCACCGTTTAGTGATTATTGGAAATCGGAAGCCTTAGTGGCTCTCTCTTAACTTGATATGACGAATTCAGATTATGATACTTGATTGCTGACTGGTTGTCATAGGTCAGGTTGTCTAGACTAGTGTGATATGGACTATGATAGAATGACACAAATTGCGTAGCAGAGTGCATCAGAGTATGCTCCAGCGGGGTAATTGTACCTCAGGACTAGTGAACGACTGGTGGGTATTGCTTTGTCAGTTAGGCCTTCGTGGCTGATATCAGTGCAGAGGTTTCTACCATTGATTCAGTTCCGGTATTGAGGAACTTTGTCAGATGCATTTCATGTGGCTGAGCTTGAGGCTATATATGTGTTTGTTGCAACGAGCAATTCGACTCGATGTGCATTTCCTTTTGCGAGATTTATACGTGGATCGGGTGGCACGCCGCCACGGGTTATTTGGATCGGGTGGCACGCCGCCACAGGTATGGTATCCGGATCGGGTGGCACGTCATCACGATTATGTCACTGGAGCGGGTTGCACGCCGCAACAGTGTAATGTGAAAACAGAGTTAGTTATATGTTACCTGGTATACAATACTTCCTGGCTTTTGAGGAAAAGTCCGTATTGAGTATTGCTTGGCAAATGGCACATCGGTTGTGTCCTTTCAGGATTTGATAGCATACATTAATTGTTTCACCGTGGGTGAGATTGATTGCTTAGGTTCAAACCTAAATATGTGCGTGGCTGACCGTTTGAGCTTAGTAACTTGAGGTGCTTCATGAGTAATGGTGTTTGGATAGAATCATGAATTTTGGCAAGGCCACGTGATGTTATGACCTCTCGAGGAGGATTCAGGTACTTTATTTCTTTAATGCGAGATGCGATCTCAGTTCTATATTATGATGGTACAGAGGAATTGTTTTGCAACTCTTTTGTTTGAGTCAGTTGTCATGACTTGAGTATGTTTAGACGTTTTTATTGGAGCCTGTGTTGTGCTCGTCGTGGCTTAGGCCGGTGTTGAGGTGTCATATCACCAGTGCGATGTGTTATAATCGAAATGATCGTTGGAGCCAATAATGAGTGTGAGTATATGTGATTTCAGCTGGTTAGAAAGGTAATATCGAGGTTCGGCTCCAAAATATAATGTGGTATCAATTAAAAGGGAAATGGATTCATGAATGGGTGACCTGAGAGATGGATTCGATATATCGCGTGTTAGGTTGCCGTGTGCAGTATATGAAGGTGTTGGACTAAGACTTTAGCTAATGAGAAAGGTTCTTTCTGCTAGTAATTGGTTATTGTGGCCAGTTGTTGTGATTAGAGACTATCGTCTCGAGTGATGGGGTTGTTGATACATCATATGATCCCACCCGGAGTAGTGAGTATGGGTTATTGCAGTGGATTCGAGTGTATCCTGAGTATAGGCATGGGATTAGCATTTAGCATATGATTTCGGAATGTGCAATGTGGTTTATGGTTCAGATGGTCTGTGAGATTTCAACTATATGGCGTTTTCGGACTTATGTGAGATAGGGTGACGTATGATCGCCCGAATATATGCTTGGAAAGGTCATTCAGCTATTGGGTTGCTTATAGTACAACTCCGGGTCCGCTCGAGGACGAGCATTTATTTAAGTTGGGGAGAATGTGACTACCCGGCCCGTCGTCACAGGAATTACCACCCCGTTATGTCGTAATTATACGTTTTATGCTTTTATATCAGTGTTAGAGTCTATCGGGTGAGTTAGGAGTGAATTGGATGGAAAATGAGGCATATAGCCTTTTTGAAGGAAGCTTGAATGTGGAAAGTCAACCTAGAGTTGACTATTTAGTTAGAGGGCTCGGAATCGGATTCTGATGATTTGGTTAGTTCCGGGAGGTGATTTGTGACTTAGAGGAGTGATCGGAATTGAATTCGGAGGTTCGGTGTAGAAATAGGCTTGAATTGGCTAAGTTTGAATTTGGCAAAATCCAAACAGTAGGTGATATTTTGATCCGGGAGTCGGAATGGAATTCCGACAATTTCTGTAGCTTCGTCATGTGATTTTAGATATGTTCACAAATGTTTAGGTCATTCGGACATCGTTTGGTAGGGTTTTAGATCGAATGTGCAATTCGGAAAGTTTTAAGGAATTTAGGCTTGAATTCGATGTGAATTATGGGTTTTGAGATTGTTAGACGTGTTTTGAGGATTGGAACAAGTCCGAATCAGGTATTAGGATGTGTTGGTGTGTTTGGATGAGGTCCCGGGGACCTCGAGGTGTTTTCGGATGGTCAAACGGGAGAAAATATGGAAAATTGCAGACTTTGTGTATTGGTTCTGTTGTTTTCGCTCCTGCGGAAATGGGAGCGCAGGAGCAAGTCCGCAGGAGCGGACAAGGGGGCGTAGAAGCGGAGGCGACTGCTGAAGCGGAGCCTAGTCCGCAGGGGCGGCGTCGCTGGTGTGAGAGGGCGATCACAAAAGTGGTCTTGAGACGTGATAGGGAAGCTCGCAGAAGCGGATAATTGATCGCATAGGCGAGTCTGCAGGAGCAGACTCTTGTTAGCAGAAGCGGGATATCCCGTAGGGCGGAGGAAATTCTGCAGGAGCGGACACGCAGGAGCGGTCCGTGGCTCGTAGGAGCAGAAATGGCCAATTAGGCATGGGTTCGCAGAAGCGACCATTTGGTCGCGTAATCAGTCCCGCAGAGGTGGAAATGGTCCGCAGAAGCGGAAATCGCAGAAGGATTAATAATATCAGAAGTTAGAAATTTCAGAAACATTTCATACATTTGGGTCTCGGCTTAAGAGGCGATTTGGGCGATTTTGAAGGGGAATTCAAGGGAAATCATCAGGTAATCAACTATGGACTCACATTATGATTAATATTGATAATATTATGCAATTATCTCATGAAAATGGAGTAATTTGGGGTATTTTATGGAAGTTTTAGCCCTAGGCTTGAAATATAGCAAA
This sequence comes from Nicotiana noctiflora, assembly GCA_032618575.1. Classification (NCBI taxonomy): domain Eukaryota; kingdom Viridiplantae; phylum Streptophyta; class Magnoliopsida; order Solanales; family Solanaceae; genus Nicotiana; species Nicotiana noctiflora. Next base: position 58,358 of record JASVEL010001830.1, read on the forward strand.
TCAAGGTTTTGAATGGGCAAATGAGGTCCGAATTTGATGAATTTGATATGCTTAGACTCATATCGAGATGAGGGTTCCGAATATGTGACTTTTATAATTTTTCGAGAAGCGTACCGAAAGTCGAGTTTTGGAAACTTTGGAAATTTTGATGTAAATTGAATTATTTTGACTGGGTATCGTTCCATTGGCCTAATTTGTTGTGTTTCTACTATATTTGATCAGATTATACACGTGCGGAGCTTGATTCTCGTGGCAAGGGCATCGCGGACTAGTCGTCGTGCCGTATTGAGGTGAGTAATAGATGTGGGTGATGACCAGCGAGTTCGAAACCCCGGTATACCACTTTGTAACGCTGTACAGCGGTGAGACACGTCCTCTCTTGTAAGTGCGGGGTCGATTGTGATTGGGTACTATGGCTTAGTCCGACCTGTTGTTACTGAGTTATGATATTGGCTATCTTTGACCCGTTGGACCTCCTTCTCGGATGTTTGCATATTATATTGTGATATTGGCTACTCTTGAGCCGTCAAACCTCCTTCTTGGATGGTTGAGTATACTTGTGGGTTGTGAGCCAGTTATTGGATCCCGCGAGGATCGTTATCATTGTCTTGTGATATTGACATGCTAGTTTACTACCAGTCCGTAACTATTACTGTTATCATGATATTTCCAATCTCTGGAACTTGACATTTACTGTTTTCAACTGAAAAATGATCAAAGAATTTTCAAAAACTACTTTTGAGCCTGAGAGGCTGCATTTGCATATTAGCTGACTGGTAGTGGATCGGGCTGCGCGCCGCAGCATATATTCATGATATTGTGCTTGGGCTATAGGATCCCCTCCGGAGTCTGAACCCCCACAGTGAGCACAGGTACCCAAATTGGATCGGGCTACGCGCCGTAGCGGTCATTTCATACATTGCATTGCATTTAGCTACATCTGCTAGCTGTTATACTTTGTTGTGGATATTGTGTTGGTTCTCCACTGTTGATATTGAACTGTTACAGGGTATTGGATACAGCTTTACATAGTGCTTTATTGTGGATTTCTTATCTACGCTGTCTTACCCCTGTTTATTACCACTGTTTCTGGCAGTACTTATTTTACTCCTTGCACATTGTGTGCAGATCCAGGTACCTCTCAGCAGACCTGATCCAGTAGCCACTCAAAGGCATTATGCGGGATAGTCGAGGTAGCTGCTGCGTCTGCAGGACCTGACTCCCCTTCTAGTTGTCCTTTTCATTTCATGTTGTCATTTCTTTACGCACTGAGTTTTGTTGTAAACCTTATTACACTTATGTTCTTTAGAGGCTCTTGATTCTTGACCCTTCGGTCTCTGGGGAGTTGCACTGTTTTAGGGCTTGGTTCCCTGTTTTGGATATTTCTATCACTGTTGGTTTATAAATTGTTATACTTAAATGGGATAAGGCGAGCTCCTAGCTCCGCAAATTTTGTTGATTGGTCTGGCTGGCCTAGCAGTGTGCTGGGCGTCATCACGACCGGGTTTAGGGTCGTGACATGTATTGTATTACCAAGAGTATGTTCTTATTTTTTAAACTCTCTATTATTCATTTAAATTAGTTAATAGGTAACACTATTACTCATTCGTTTCACTTATTTAACATTCAAAATCTTTTCATTCACTTTTATATTAATGTAATGTAACCTATGTCTAACTTATCAAATATATTAATGATATTTCACATTTATGCTGCTTCAATATGACAGTAAAAAAATGAACAACAGTAATAGATGGTATTTTGTCACTCTGACAGATTAGTTTGTGATTTCAACTTATTTACGCTGCGGTTGCAGTACATGTTTCATGGCTAATGTTGTGAAGACGAGTAATACGTAAATCAAACTTATTAATTGACCTATCGTATATCATCACAATGTTAATGCTGACAAAAACCATATTTAAAGGCTGCTAAATGGAACTGTAAATGGAACAGTTGAAACTTACTTTTTTGACGCCATGATTAGTCCCATCTTTAATATTTTAGGATTAGGATTAAAACTGTGTTTCACTTTACCTAAATTTATGCTACAAAACCACCAAAGAGTAAACCCACTTTCCCACAATTTTGTTCCACAAAACTGCTATTTCCACGTATTTTTTCAACTGTTAAATACTCCTAATATATATATCTTCTATAACTACATATTCTTCAATGTTAGTGTTCATTGTTATCTAATGATTTTTAGAAAAGTTTCTTCCAATGCAAAACATGTCTACTCACGTTGATTTTATCAAAGATATAACAATATCGAAGATGCAATGGAAGTTAAAAGTTCGTGTTGTACGATTGTGGGAAGTACCTGATCGTTTTAATCCAGGCACTGTTTGTTCGATTGAAATGGTTTTACAAGATGAGAAGGTATTTTATCTGTTTTTAACATTGATAATTCAGCTTCAGTTTATTAATTGATGATATATTATACATAAATTTGTTTGTTCCTCCAAATTGTTGTATAATTATGAACCTTCTTTCCCATGAAATGATATTACCTGTACAATCTGTATATTTTCAAGCCTGCAGTAGTAGGAATCAAAAATTGAAATTAACTTTCAAGTTGCTGTGTTGATGTCATGGTGATCGCTTAATATATATGGATAAATTGAATTTATGTATAGTTATTTCTTTCTTAATCCATTTACATTGGTGTAATTCACTCATAATTATGCAAGCCGATTAATATATATAGTTTACACATGATGTCAGTTGTTAATATGTGCTAAAACTATAAAGTAGTATCCACACATTAGTTAGTGTATAATTTAGTATGAGTCAACATTTGTAATCTCTTTTAATGCAAAAATTTATATTTACTTTTGTAGGGCGATCAGATAAGTGCTTCTATTGGCAAGTCAGTTATGCATCTTTTCACAACACAAATTACTGAGCTGCGATTATATAACATGGCAAATTTTATCGTATGTCATAATAAGGAAAAATTCAACAGCACGAAACACACGTTGAGGCTGACTTTCACTCAAGGGACAAGTTTGTCGGAAACGACGGACCCACTATTTCCAATGATTATCTTTGATTTACGACCATATAATGAATTGATAAATAAGGTTGACGTGAACGAGACTGAATTATTTGGTAATATCACTTTTAATTTTCTTTTGTAATTAAACATTTATGTACTCTTTATTTAACAATTTTTTATACTTCAGATGTCATTGGAGAAATTGTCGACTTTAGTGAGGTAAAAACGCAAAACCAAGGTGGAATTGTTAGGAAGTTTATGGATGTTGAACTAGAAGATGACAAGTAAGAATAAATTTGCACGTTCTACTTTAGTATTGATTTGTTAATTACATATGGTACTATTTCATTTGTATTTGTATTTCACAGGAGGAAGAAATTGTCTGCTACATTTTGGGGAGAATTTGTCGATGCAGTTATACCTCTAAGTGCTACCAAGGAGCCAGTTATTGCTGTTATGCAACTCATAAAAGCGCATAAATATCAAGGTAAAATTCAATTACTAATATTAACTTTATATCATTACAGTTAATCATTATATCTTACACGCGCGTTGTTTTGTAGATTCATATTCAGTGCGCAACACATGGAATGCATCAAAGCTGTGGATTAATCCAAGTTTACCTCAATCGGATGAATTTAAAAAGAGGTTGAATAAATACACATATACATTAATTTTTTTATGTAACAATTCTTATACATTTAATTAATATTTTTTAACTACCCATGTATATGTTTTACTGATTGATAAAAACAGATTGCTGTTTGTACGGGACAATAACTCGGAGAGGCGGACTCAAACCATGTCACAACAAACTAATTTAGTCTCGGATGAGTTGGACAAGGGCATTGTTCAATTTAAAACAATTGGCCAATTAGTCAAGTGCATCCAAGTGAGTAACCTAACTTATGTAGTATTAATTAAATATTCACGCAAACTATAAATTTATTGTTTCTACAAAACAAAATAGTAGCTCATTAGAAAATAAAACATCCAGTAGGAACAACCTATTCAAACAACGAGGGGTTAAAATTGATATCATATTCATTATTACGATCATCCAAGCAGCTGATGAATGCTTTATTGTCTGGAAGTTTCCATCTCCAAAGATCTATGTCCTCTATATATTCGAATAATCTCATAACTCTGTCAAAATCACGCAAACTATAAGTTTATTGTTTCTTTTAAATATGGTTATTTATTCTCTAAATGTGTTGCGAAAACATTTTCGTATTACAAATAACAATCTTCTCTGCCATGTTTGATTGCTTTAACGTACAATCTTCTAACTCTTTCCTGTTTTTGTGTCGGATACATTTAGCTTGCGTGTTCTTCTTAGAATATAACTCCCTGCGCAAAAATTCCCTTAATTAAGCAATTAGATAGGATTATATTACACTTCATACCTAAAACCTGCAGTTTCTTTAAATAAACTGTTAGTACCTTAGACTCAGCATCCTCACATAATCAAATATAACTTATTTCATTTCAATTGCTACATGGTTTACTATTTCTTAAAATGACATATGTTTATTTTAGATAATTCTGTTTCTCCTGCAAGTTGTGTATTGTATTACCAACATTGCATTCTTTTTTGTTAAACTCTATGTTATTCTTTTAATTAAGTTAATAGGTAACAGTATTAGTCATTGGTTTTAGTTATTTAACTTTAAAAATGTCACGACCCAAACCCCGGTCATGATGGCGCTCAACACAACTGCTAGGCAAGCCTGGCCATTTACACTCTCATCCCGAGCATGAAGCTCAAATCAATTACCTGGATATTATTATCAACAATAAAGCTAAACTGAATAACCACCCAAAGATCTAGGGTCACGAGTTTGAGCCTCTAAACATGATCGGATAACAATATCTGAACCAAATACTCAAGTATGAATAATGTATATACAAAGGAAAACTGGAATAAGAAGAGAAGCCAGGTCCTGCGAACGCCAGCAGCTACCTCAGCAACTCGGATAACTACTGATAAAAGCTGGAGTGCTCTTCTGTCCCTCCTGTGTACCTGAATCTGCACTCAAAGGTGCAAGGAGTAGGGGTGAGTACTAAGTACTCAGTGAGTAGTAAATATATACAAGTAGCTGAAAGTAAGAAATCCACAGAATACCACATAATGAAGCTCAACTACAGTCCGATTCCTCCTACGAACTAGCAACAACAGTACATTACCACTATCAAAGATAATACACAGACAAAGATGCAATGCAAAGCACATAACCACGACGACGTGTAGCCCGATCCATTTAACGTCGACGACACTCACTAGGGGTGTGTACAGACTCCGGAGGGGCTCCTACAGCCCAAGCGCAATACCGCTGCGACGTGCAGCTCGATCCTCATATCATATCAACCGATGCGGCGTGCAGCCCGATCCATCCTCAGTCCACAACAATCATATAAGCCACACAATATCTCAATTATTATTATTTCCAGGTTCCAGTTCATAAATTATGAAAATACTTTAACTTTTATTTAATTTTTCCAAAACAGGTGACTTCGCAATTCAATACGGTGATTTCTAAACCAGGACTGAGATTAGTGATTAAGCAAGTATAGTTATCACATATATAGCTATCCCCTAGGGATACTACAGGTCGGCATAAGACCCCAAACACGGCTTCCAGCCCTGAATTATATCAAATATAGTGTTTTTCAACCACAAATGTCATATCATACTCATTCGGGATGGACTAAGTCTCAATCCCCAGTCACAATCAGTCCCGCACCTGCCACGGGGTGGGAGCCACACCATACTAGCGTCACAATGTGCTAAGCGGGGGTTTCGAACCTTTAGGCTACCATATACACAAACTACTCACCTCTAGCCGGCCGTAGACTCGTCCGCGATGCCTTTTCCTTTTGAATTTGCCGCCTCGTGCGTAAAATCTTGTCAAACCACAACAATTATATCAAATACGGGTCAAAAAAACATAACCCAATTCAATTTATACGAAATACACGATAATACTCCAAGTTGGTAAAACCCGACCTCGGGCCCGCTGCTTGAAAAATTCCAAAATTGGTATCAACGCGATCCTCGTCTCACCACGAGTCCGTGCATACCAAGAACTTCCAATTCTAATATCGTTTGGTCCTTCAAACCATCATTTTACATTTTGGGAGATTTCACCAATTTTCTTCCCAAATTCCATCCCAAATCACAAATTAAATGATGGATTCAATGATATATTCATGTAATCTAGCCAAATCTGAGTTAGAATTACTTACCCCAATGAATTTCTTGAAAAACCTTCGAAAAATCGCCAAAATCCGAGCTCTCTAGGTCCAAAAATCAAATAAAACCTAAAACCTCGTATTTATAGAGTAACCCTCGGACCAGCAGTGCTGACAGCACAAAAATGACTGCGGTCCGCGCCCAAGGAGTGCTGACCGCACAAAAGTGGTCGCGGCCGCGCAACAATTTGACTGCACTGACAGGCTTCACTATTTAGTCATAACTTTCTGTATACACCTCCAAATGACACACGGTTTATTGCGTTGGAAAGTATACTCAAAGGGCTTTAATTTGATAGGTTGTTAGTCACACAACCCTTTATATAACGGGAGATATGATCGTTTAAAGTGAGGTCTTGTGCACACTCATTTACATCTTCGCCTATTATGAAGTTTTCCAACTTCAAAAATTCCCGTTAACCATCCGAAATCACCCCGAGGCCCCCGGGACCTCAACCAAAAATACCAACACCTCCTAAAACATCATACAAACTTATTCCAATCATCGACATGCATCAAACAATGCCAAGACCATCAAATTACATCGAATTCAAGCCTAAGTTCTTCTAAAACTTCCAAAACATGCATTTTATCAAAAACCCTACAAAACCACGTCCCAATGACCTGAAATACTGTAGACATATCCAAAATCACATAACGAAGCTACAGAAATTGTCGGAATTCCATCCCGACCCCCGGATCAAAATCTCACCTACCATTCGGATTTCGCCAAAATTCGACCTTAGCCAATTCAAGCCTAAAACTACACCGGACCTCCGAATTTGATTCCGATTACTCTCCTAAGTCATAAGTGATCCCCTGAAACTGGTCGAATCATCAGATTTCCATTCCGAGCTGTCTAACTCATCGGTCAACATTTAGTTGACTTTTCCAACCTATTCTTCTCGTAAAGAGATTTATGGCCTCATTTCTATTCTAATTCTCACCGATTTGCTTCTAACTCTCCAAACACATATAAATTAGCATATTGAAGTATTAAATGGAGAAAACGGGGCAATAACCCCCGTAACGACGGGCCAGGTCATTATATTCTCCCCAACATAAATAATCGCTCGTCCTCAAGCGTACCCATAGTTATACTAGAAGCTCGACCTTACCAAGCATATATGCGGGGTGGTACCACGTCACCCTGTCCATCATAAGTACGATAACGCAATATAACTGAACTTCCACAGTCCATCTGGAACATATACCACATTGCATTTTCAGAAATCATATACCACATCTGGATCCCACGTCTATACTCGGAATACACCCGCACCAACTGTAATAGTCCATACTCGCCACTCCGGGTGAGACCTTATGGTGTACCAAACAAACCAATCACTCGAGACGATGCCCTCTGATCACCACAATTTCCCACGATAACCAGTTACTACTGAAAAACCTTTCTCGTTAGCTAAAGTCTTATTGCAACACCTTCATGTATGTTGCCCACGGCAACCGAACACACGATATATCGAATCCATCTCTCAGGTCATCCATTCATGAATCCATTTCACTTTTTGACTGAAATTACTATATATTTCGGAGCCAAACCTCGATGTTTTCCTTTCTAACCAGCTGAAATCACATATGCCCGCACTCATTAATGGCTCCAACGATCATTCCGATTATGACACACCGCACTGGTGATATGACACCTCAACACCGGCTTAAGCCACGACGAGCACAACACAGGCTCCAATAAGAAACGCTTGAACATACTCAAATCATGACAACTACCTCAAACAAGGAGCTGTAATTCAAATTCCTCAATACCATCACAACACATAACTGAGATCTCGTCTCACATCATAGAATAGAGTACTTGAATCCTCCTCCAAAGGTCATAACTTCACGTGGCCTTGCCACGGCTCATGATTCCATCCAAACACTATTACTCCTGAAGCACCTCAAGTCACCATGCTCAAAACAGTCGGCCACACACAGATTCAGGCCTGAATTCAAGCGATCAATCTCACCCACGGCGAAACAATTAATATACGCCATTAAGTCTTGTAGGGACACAACCGATGCACCATTTTCCGAGCGACACCCAATACTAATTTTCCTTAGAGACTAGGAAGTATTGTACATAAGGTAACATATAGAAAAACTATTAACCCTGTCACACGGTTGTGGTGTGCAACCTGCTCAAACTAACATACCCGTGGTGGCGTGCCACCCGATCCAGATACTATACCTGTGGCGGCGTGCCACCCGATCCAAATAACCCGTGGCGGTGTGCCACCCGATCCACGCATAAATCTCGCAAAAGGAAATGTACACCGAGTCAAATTGCTCATTACAATAAACATATATATAGCCTCAAGCTCGGCCACAAGAAACGCATCTTACAAAGTTTCCCTAATACCGGAACTGGATCAATAGTAAAAACCTTTGTACTGGTATCCGCCACAAAGGCCCAACTGACGAAGCAATACCTATGTCACGACCCGGATTTTCCCCCAACATCGGGATCGTGATGGCGCCTACTCATGGTAGCTAGGCAAGCCACTACATACAACATTATCCTATTTTTATCATTATTTCATACTCATTGTTGTCAACGAGAACAATAACATTAATTAAATAAGTGCGAAAGACTTTCAAAAATGGAGATAAGTAATACCAAGGTAAAACACTACTGAAATTCTCTACCGAAGAAGTGGAGTCACCAACTCAAGAACTACTACTGAATACTACACATAAAGGTCTGAAGGAAAATAACATAAATCTGTTTGTCTCGGAACAATGAGACCACAACAAGTAATATAAATAAGTGGAAGAGATGCCGGGACTGCGGACGCCTGCAAGCTACCTCAATCTCGGAATGCTCAACTCCCACGCAAGACTCTACTCCTGCTGCTCCTGATAAAAACCTGTACCTGTGCAAAAACGCACAGAAGTGCAGTATCATCACAATCCGACCCCATGTGCTGGTAAGTGCCTGGCCTATCCCAGCAAAGTAGTGACAAGCCTAGGACCAGACACCCACATAAACCTATACAGTTCTATATATATGTGTACACCACAAGATAATGAGAAATAATCAAGTAACAAACTCATCAAGAAGTATCATAAGAGGGAAGCTCAACAGTTAACAACAATTATTAAGTCAACAATGGAAAAAAGAGTATAATGGGAACAGTTAATATCAAACAGGGGAGTAGCAAATAGTTGCACGGCATCACCCTTCGTGCTTTTACTCTCATCCTCACCAAATAAGCAAATAAAGTGCACGGCATCACCCTTCGTGCTTTTACTCTCATCTTCACATCCATAGCACGACATGATCCTTCGTGCATGGTTTAATAACAAGGCACGACATTACCCTTCGTGCATAATCAATCACAAGGCACGGCATGATCCTTCGTGCATAATCAATAACAAGGCACGACATTAACCTTTGTGCAATAACAGTAAAACAAGGCACGACATTAACCTTCGTGCAATAACAGTAAAACAAGGCACGACATTAACCTTCATGCAGTAATAGTAAAATAAGGCACGGCATCACACTTCGTGCATTATCACTCTTCCTCACCCAAATAACAATCACAGTTAAGGGCAGAGAATGAAAACAATAATCATGGACCGTCCCAGCAAGGGACACAACAATCATCACAACAAGGTCCCGGCAAGGGAAAACAATTACTCACTTTACAATAAGTCCCGGCAAGGGAAAACAGTGTACAATTCCACAACCCGGCAGGGGTTCAACAATTTACCTTTAAAACATCTCACAATAAGTATCATCAATGACTCACGGTCATGCTAGACGCTAGTGTATGGACGCTCGTCATTACAGCCCATACACCGCACTCGATCACATAACACATGGCACACAATCCTATTCCCTCAAGCTAGGATAGAACAGATATTTACCTCTAGCCTTGAAGTCCAAATTATCCTTCAACTATAGCTTTACCCCGAATTTTTGTTTTCAACTTGCTCGAATCTAATCACAATTGATTCCATTACATTAATAAATACTATATAACTTAGTTTGAATGCTTAAAATGGTTTTCTCAAAGTTTACCCCAAAATTCCCAAAACGCTCCTGGCCCCACGTGGTCGGAACTCGGGGTTCGGACCAAAATCCGATTACCCATTCCGTCACGAGTTCAAATATGTGATTTGTTTCAAAATCGGACCTCAATTCAAGGTCCAATTACCCAATTCATGAAAACCCTATGTTGTACCCAAAAACAGGAATTTCTACCATGAAAACCTTTGATTTATATTGAAAAACATGTTTAATGTCGTTAGGAATTGAAAGAATTAAGTAAAAAGTGACTTACAAGTGCCTTGGAGTGAATTTGCTCTTGAGGGTTCGTGTGTGGTGTGTGGGTTTTTGAAAGAATGAAGAAAGAACTAAAAAATTTGTTTAAGTATAAAATTGCACAGTTGCGGATATCGCAATTGCGAACATTTTTTCGCAATTGCGAACACTGCAGGTCTGGGATATGAGGCTCTCGCAATTGCGAGACAGGGTTCACATTTGCGAACTTGGCTGGGACACTGGGTCTTCGCATTTGCGACAATTTGTTCGCATTTGCGAACCCAGGCGGATTATTGAAGGCCTCGCATTTGTGAGGTTTTGTTCGCATTTGTGAACTCAAGCATTCCTGGACATTCTTCGCAATTGCGATCAAGGATTCGCATTTGGGAACACAGCCTTGGTCTGCCCTCTTCGCAATTGCGACATTTTATTTCGCATTTGCGAAGACACCAGCTGGGTGAAAAACCAGCTGTGTAAATTTTCAGAATTTGCACCAATGGACTATCAAATCTTTACCCGAGCCCTCCCGGGCTCCAAACCAAACATGTACACAACATCAAAAACATATTACAAACTTGCTTGTGCGATCACATCACCAATATAACATCGTTTTCATCAAATCAAGCCTCAAGTTCATGATTATCATCCTTTTTAGTTTCAAAACTTTCAAATTTGGAACTCAAGGTTCAAAACACATCAAACGACATCCAAATTTCACCAAACTTTGCAGAAAGCACATATATAATATTTAAGACTTATACCGGGCATCAGAACTAAAATACGAGCCCGATACCAATGTCCTTTAATTCATTTTCCTTTAATAATTCCAGCAAAAACAATTTAACAGAAAAATCCATAACTTAGGCTCTAGGCCTCAGAATTCGACTCCGGATGCATGTCCGAGTCCCATATTTTCATACGGACCTTCCGAGACCGTCCGATCTTGGGTCCGGGTCTGTTTACCAAAAATGTTGACCAAAGTCAACTATATCAATATCAATATCATTTTTCTTCAAATTTCTCATAGAATTCATATATTCTATCACAAAATCTTTCTGGCTACATGCCCGGATCATGCACATAAATCGAGGCAACATGGAATAAGGTTTTTAAGGCCTCAGAAGTGCGGAACAAGTGAGGAAAATAGGTGATGACCATTGGGTCGTCACATCCTCCACCTCTAAAACAACCGTTCATCCTCAAACGGACAAGAGAAGGAAGTACCTGAGTCGGGGAACAAATGTGGGTAGCGGCTCCGCATATTAGACTCGGACTCCCAGGTCGATGCCTCAGGAGGCCGACCTCTCCACTGAACACGCACAGAAGGATAACTCTTCGACCTCAACTGTCGAACCCGCCGGTCTAGAATGGCCACCGGCTCCTCCTCGTAGGATAGATCATTGTCCAATTGGACAGTACTGAAGTCTAACACATGTGTGGGATCGCCGTGGTATCTCCGAAGCATAGATACATAAAAACTGGATGCACGGTTGATAAGCTAGGCGACAGAGCTAGTCTGTAAGCCACCCCTCCCACTCGGTCCAGAATCTCAAATGGGCCAATATACCTAGGGCTGAGTTTGTCCTTATTCCCAAACCTCATCACGCCTTCATAGGCGACCCTCGGAGCAATACCCGCTCACAAACCATGGAACCTACATCTTGAACCTTACGATCCGCATAAGTCTTCTGTCTGGACTGGGGTGAACGCAATCTCTCCTGAATGGTCTTGACCTTGTCTAAGGCCTCATGAACTAAGTCTGTACCCAACAACCGAGCCTCTTCCGGCTCAAACCATCCGATTGGAGACCGACATCGCCTACCATACAACGCCTCATACGGGGCCATCTGGATGCTAGATTGGTAGCTGTTGTTGTAGGCGAACTCTGCTAATGGAAGAAACTGGTCCCACGAGCCTCCAAAATCAATGACACAAGCTCGAAGCATGTCCTCTAGGATCTGAATAGTCCTCTCGGACTGACCGTCCGTCTGAGGATGAAAAGTTGTACTCAACTGGACCTGGGTGCCTAACTCCTGCTAGACCGCTCTCCAGAAATGCGAGGTAAACTGCGTACCCCGGTCTGAGATAACAAACACCGGCATCCCATAAAGTCAAACAATATCCCCGATGTAAATCTCTGCTAGCTTCTCTGATGAGTAAGAGACAGACACTGGAATGAAGTGTGCTGACTTGGTCAACCTATCAACAATGACCCAAATAGCATCAAATTTCCTCCGAGTCAAAGGAAGTCCAATAACGAAGTCCATAGTGATCCGCTCTCATTTCCACTCGGGAATTTCGATTCTCTGGAACATACCATCAGGCCTCTGGTGCTCATATTTCACCTGCTGACAATTTAGACACCGAGTGACATACGCAACGATGTCTTTCTTCATCCTACGCCACCAATAGTGCTGCCGTAAATCTTGATACATCTTCGTGGCGCCCAGTTGAATAGAACACCGCAAACTGTGGGCCTTCGCTAAGATCAACTCTCGAATCCCCTCAACATTAGGCACACAAACTCGACTCTGCAATCTCAATACTTCATCATCATCTAGAGTTACCTTCGTGGCACCTCCCCGCTGTACAGTATCTCTCAAGTCACACAAATAAGGATCATCAAACTGCCTCTCACGGATCCGCTCTAATAGAGATGAACGAGCGACCGTGCAGGCTAATACCCTGCTAGGCTAAAAAATGTCTAGTCTCACGAACTGGTTGGCCAAGTCCTGGACATCTAGAGCAAATGGTCACCGGGATGAATGTAAGACTACCCATGCTGGCAGACTTTCTACTCAATGCATCGACCACCACGTTGGCCTTACCTGGGTAATATAGGATAGTAACATCATAGTCCTTCAGCAACTCTAACCATCTCCGTTGTCGTAAATGAAACTCCTTTTGCTTGAACAAGTACTGTAGGCTTTTGCGACCAGTGTACACCTCACATGTCACACCATATAGACAATGCCTCCAGATCTTTAATGCATGAACCACTGCTGCCAACTCGAGATCATGGACTGAATAATTTTTCTCATGTATTTTCAACTGCCTCGAAGCATAAGCAATAACCTTACTATCCTGCCTCAATACCTCTCCAAGCCCTGTACGGGACGCATCACAGTAAACTGTATAAGGCCCTATAATCGTCAGTAGTATCAGCACTAGTGCTATAGTCAAGGCTGTTTTGAGCTTCTGAAAGCTCGCCTCACACTCATCTGACCACTGGAACTGGGCACCCTTCTGGGTCAACCAGCTCATCAGGGCTGCAATAGAAGAAAACCCCTCTACTAATCGACGGTAATAACCTGCTAACCCCAAGAAACTCCGGATCTCAGTCACTGAAGCTGGTCGAGGCTAATTCTGGACTGTCTCAATCTTCTTTGGGTCCACGTGAATACCTTCCACTGATACAATATGACCCAGAAATGCCACCTAACTCAACCAGAACTCACATTTCGAAAATTTGGCATATAGCTAGTTATCCTTCAGAGTCTAAAGAACCACTCTGAGGTGCTGCTCGTGCTCTTCCAGGCTGCGGGAGTATACCAGGATGTCATCTATAAAGACTATCAGGAACAGATCCAAATAAAGACTGAACACCCAATTCATCAACTCCATGAATGCTGCTGGGGCATTGGTCAATCCGAAGGACATGACCAAGAATTCATAATGCCCATATCTAGTGCGAAAGGCTGTCTTAGGAATGTCAGCCGCCCTGATCTTCAGCTGATGGTAGCCGACCTCAAGTCTATTTTTGAGAACACCCTCGCTCCTCGGAGCTGGTCAAACAAATCATCAATCCTCGGCAGTGGATACTTGTTCTTTATCATCACTTTGTTCAATTGCCGGTAATCAATACACATCCGCATCGAGCCATCCTTCTTCTTCACAAACAACACAGGTGCTCCCCAAATGGAAACACCAGACCTAATAAAGCCCTTTTCTAGAAGGTCTTGGAACTGATCCTTTAACTCCTTTAACTCCGGCGGGCCATACGATAGGGTGGAATAGAGATGGGCTGTGTGCCCGGTGCCAGATCAATACAAAAATCAATATCCCTGTCGGGTGGCATGCCCGACAGGTTTAAAGGGAAAACCTCAGGAAACTCCCGTACAATAGGGACGGAATCAATAGAAGGAACCTCTACGCTGGAATCACGAACATAAGCTAGATAATCTAGACACCCCTTCTCGACCATGCGTCGAGCCTTAACATAGGAAATAACAGTGCAAACAGAGTGGTTTGAGGTACCTTTCCACTCTAGTCGGGGTGATTCTGGCAAGGCTAAAGTCACGTTTTTTCAAGACAATCTAAAATAGCATAGTATGGGGACAACCAGTCCATCCCCAATATGACATCGAAATCCACCATGTCTAATAGCAACAGATCAACACGGGTCTCAAGACCCCAAAAATAACTACGCACGAACGATGCACCCGGTCGACTACAATGGAGTCACCCACTGGTGTAGACACATAAACTGGACTATCCAGAGCATAGCTAGGCACGGCCAGATACGGTGCAAAGTAGGAAGACACATATGAATATGTAGACCCAGGGTCAAATAATACTGAAGCACCTCTGTCACAAACAAGAATGGTACCTGTAATCACGGCATCTGATGCCTCTGGCCTGGCTGGTAAAGCATAAAATCGGGGATCAGTACCTCCCCTTTGAGCTACATCTCTGGGATGGTCATCCACTGGCTGACCTCTACCTCTGGCTGGACGGTCTCTACCTCTAGGGTCTCGACCTCCACCTCTACGATCTCTACCCCCGCCTCTAGGTGGCTGAGCAGGCTGAGGGTCAGCTGGGGCCTGAATCATGGGATAAGGGCCCCGCTGCTAAGTGTTGCTCGTCGCTCGAGGGCAAAACCTGACAAGATGACCAGGGTCACCACAACCGTAACAACATTTAGGCTGATGGGGCTACTAGCCCTGCCGACCTGAATGGCCCCCACGAACATTCTGAAGAGGCTAAGCACTAATAGGAGTCTGATCTGAATACTACTTACGAAACCCACGATCACCTGGTCCACCCTGTGAAGACTGAAGGGCGGAATGAAAAGGTCTGGAAGACTGGCCCCTATCAAAAGATTCCCTACCTCCAGAAGAAGACCCACTAAACCTGCCTGAATGACGAGGCCTCTTGTCTAAAGAATAACCACCTTCTCGAGCAAGAGCCATCTCAACTCTACGAGCTGCATTAGCTGCCTCCTAAAAGGATATATCACTCCCCACTCCCATAGCCATCTGAAGTTTAATCGGCTGATTAAGCCCATCTATGAACCTGCGGACCCTCTCCCGCTCTGTGGGGAGTATCACCACCACATGACGTTCTAGATCAACAAATCTCGTCTCATACTGAGTGACAGTCATAGTACCCTGCTGGAGGCGCTCAAACTGCCTCCGAAGTGCATCCTGCTGTGTAACAGGGAGAAACTTCTCCAGAAATAACTCTGCAAACTGATCCCATGATAAAGATGGGGACCCTTCCGGTCGAGTCAAGCAATAATCTCTCCACCAAGTCTTGGCAGATCCTGAAAGCCTGAATGTACAGAAGTCAACTCCATTGGACTCCACGATCCCCAAAGGCTTGAGAATCTCATGGCAACTAAATAAGCAATCCTGAGGATCCTCTGATGTGGCACCGCTGAAGGTAGTGGTAAACAACTTGGAGAACCGATCAAGTCTCCGTAAAGAATTAGAAGTCATGGCCACTCCATCTCCGGCCTGAGCTGTGGTACCTGGCTGAGTAGCCACAGCTGGCTGAACCACTACTGCCTGAGGCTGGGGAGCTGCTGGCTCCGGAGTACGAGCAATAGGAGTTTGGGCCCCTCCTCCAGCCTGAGAAGCGGCTGGTGCAGCTGGTAATAAGCCTGCTCTGGCAACGCTGTCCATAAATCCCGCTATCCTGACCAGAGCCTCCCGAAGATCCGGGTAAATAAAGCCTCTCTTGGGACCTAAGTTGGGCCCACTGGAGCTGCTGGGACTGGAACCTCCTCGCCAGTCTCAATATGAGGCTCCACCTCTAGAATAGCTGACGGGGGATGAGCTCTGCCCCTACCACGGCCTACGATACGACCTCAGCCCCTGCCACTCACGGGAGCTGCCTGGGGCTTAGGCTGCTGATCAGCAAACGAAGTAGCGCGTGTCCTCACTATCTGCGAAAGGACATAGTAGAAATTCAATCAGTATTTGAGGAACAAATCGCACGACAAGAAGGAACAAATGATAGACTCTTTCCTAACTCAATAGACTCTGGAGGACAAGTACAAACGTCTCCGTACCTACCTATCAAACTCTACTAAGCTTGTTCGTGAGTGGTGAGACCTATGTAACCTAGAGCTCTGATACCAACTTGTCACGACCCGGATTTTCCCCCAACATCGGGATCGTTATGGCGCCTACTCGTGGTAGCTAGGCAAGCCACTACATTCAACATTATCCTGTTTTTATCATTATTTTATACTCATTGTTGTCAACGAGAACAATAACATTAATTAAATAAGTGCGGAAGACTTTCAAAAATAGAGATAAGTAATACCAAGGTAAAACAATACTGAAATCCTCTACCCAAGACGTGAGTCACCAACTCACAAACTACTACTGAATACTACACATAAAGGTCTGAAGGAAAATAACATAAATCTGTTTCTCTCGGAACAATGAGACCACAACATGTAATATAAATAAGTGGAAGAGACGCCGGGCCTGCGGACGCCCGCAAGCTACCTCGGTCTCGAAATGCTCAACTCCCACGCAAGACTGTACTGCTGTTACTCCTGATCAAAACCTGGACCTATGCAAAAACACACAGAAGTGCAGTATCAGCACAATCCGACCCCATGTGCTGGTAAGTGCCAGGCCTATCCTGGCGAAGTAGTGACAAGCCTAGGACCAGACACCCACATAAAACTGTACAGTTCTATATATATGTGTTCACCACAAGATAACGAGAAATAATCAAGTAACAAACTCATCAAGAAGTATCAAAAAAGGGAAGCTCAACTGTTATCAACAATTATTAAGTCAACAATGGAAAACAGAGTATAATGTGAACAGTTAATATCAAATAGGGAGTAGCAAATAGTTGCACAACATCACCCTTCATGCTTTTACTCTCATCCTCACCAAATAAGCAAATAAAGTGCACGGCATCACACTTCGTGCTTTTACTCTCATCCTCACATCCATGGCACGGCATGATCCTTCGTGCATGGTTCAATAACAAGGCACGACATTACCCTTCGTGCATAATCAATCACAAGGCATGACATGATCCTTCGTGCATAATCAATAACAAGGCACGACATTAACGTTCGTGCAATAACACTAAAATAAGGCACGGCATTAACTTTCGTGCAATAACAGTAAAACAAGGCACGACATTAACCTTCGTGCAATAACAGTAAAACAAGGCACGACATCACCCTTCGTGCATTATCACTCTTCCTCACCCAAATACTAATCAAAGTTAAGGGCAGAGAAAGAAAACAATAATCATAGACCGTCCCAACAAGGGACACAACAATCATCACAACAAGGTCCTGGCAAGGGAAAACAATTACTCACTTTACAATAAGTCCCGGCAAGGGAAAACAGTGTACAATTCCACAACCCGAAAAAGGGTTCAACAATTCACCTTTAAAACATCTCACAATAAGTATCAACAATGACTCACGGTCATGCTAGACGCCAGTGTATGGACGCTTGTCACCACAGCCCATACACCGCACTCGATCACATAGCACATAGCACACAATCCTATTCCCCCAAGCTCGGATAGAACAAACACTTACCTCGAGCCTTGAAGTCCAAATTATCTTTCAACTATAACTTTCCCCCGAATTTCCTCTTTCAACTTGCTCGAATCTAATCACAATTGATTCCATTACATTAATAAATACTATATAACTTAGTTTGAATGCTTAAAAATGGTTTTCTCAAAGATTACCCCAAAAATTCCCAAAATGCCCCTGGCCCCACGTGGTCGAAGCTCGGGGTTCGGACCAAAATCTGGTTACCCATTCCCTCACGAGTTCAAATATGTGATTTGTTTCAAAATCAAACCTCAATTCGAGGTCCAATTACCCAATTCATGAAAACCCTATGTTCTACCCAAAAACAAGAATTTCTACCATGAAAACCTTTGATTTCTATTGAAAAACATGTTTAATGTTGTTAGGAATTGAAACAATTAAGTAAAAAGTAACTTACAAGTGCCTTGGAGTGAATTTGCTCTTGAGGGTTCGTGTGTGGTGTGTGGGTTTTTGAAAGAATGAAGAAAGAACTGAAAAATTCGTTTAAGTATAAAACTGCACAGCTGCGGATATCGCAATTGTGAACATTTGTTCGCAATTGCGAACACTGCAGGTCTGGGATCTGAGGTTCTCGCAATTGCGAGACAGGGTTCGCATTTGCGAACTGGGCTGGGACACTGGATCCTCGCATTTGCGACAATTTGTTCGCATTTGCGAACCCAGGCGGATTATTGAAGACCTCGCATTTGCGAGGTTTTGTTCGCGTTTGCGAACTCAAGCATTCCTGGAAATTCTTTGCAATTGCGATCAAGGCTTCGCATTTGCGAACACAGCCTTGGTCTGCCCCCTTCGCAATTGCGACATTTTTCTTCGCATTTGCGAAGACCCCAGCTGGGTGAAAAACCAGCTGTGTAAATTTTCAGAATTTGGACCAACGGCCTATCAAATCTTTACCCGAGCCCCCAGGCTCCAAACAAAACATGTGCACAATATCAAAAACATATTACAAACTTGCTCGTGTGATCACATCGCCAATATAACATCATTTTCATCAAATCAAGCCTCAAGTTCATGATTATCATCCTTTTTGGTTTCAAAACTTTCAAATTTGGAATCTCAAGGTTCAAAACACATCAAACGATATCCAAATGTCACCAAACTTTGCAGAAAGCACATATATAATATTTAAAACTTGTACCGGGTGTCGGAACCAAAATACGAGCCCCATACCAAGGTCATTTAATTCATTTTCCATTAATAATCCCAGCAAAAAGAATTTAACAGAAAAATCCATAACTTAGGCTCTAGGCCTCATAATTCGACTCCGGACGCATGTCCGAGTCCCATATTTTCCTAGGGACCTTCTGGGACCGTCCGATCTTGGGTCCGGGTCCGTTTACCAAAAATGTTGACCGAAGTCAACTATATCAATATTAATATCATTTTCTTCAAATTTCTCATACAATTCATATAATCTATCACAAAATCTTTCTGACTACATGCTCGGATCATACACGTAAATCGAGGCAACATGGAATGAGTTTTCAAGGCCTCAGAAGTGCAGAACAAGTGAGAAAAATAGGTGATGACCCTTTGGGTCGTCACAACCTACCAGCCGCCAGCTGGTCCTGGGTACAACTACCCTGCTGGAGCATACTCTGATGCACTCTGCTAAGCAATTTGTGCCACTTCCGAAATAGTCCATATCACATTACTCTAGACGACCTGACTTATGACAACCAGTCTGAAATAAAGTATCATACCCCAAATTCATCATATCAAACTACGAGAGAGCCACTAGGGCTTCCAATTTCCAATAATCGCTAAACGATGCCGATACACTCGTTATACCACCACTGCATAGGCAGATTACGAGAACATCTAGTCTTCATTACCTATATAACACATGAATCACTATGCCTGATCCCACACTCCACTGTACGAATACATAAAACACATCAAGCATCCATTCATACCACGAGAGTCATTCAGAAATTTCCCTATGCCATCACCAACTCAATCATCACAGTCGATCCAACAAGAAAATACCACCATACCACTAGATATTATCAGTTTACAGTACCTTGCCCCTTTTTGACCATATACCCTGCCAAATCACTAGAATAGCTGTATCATTTTCCCTTAATCACCAGAAAGATCGATTCTCAGATCATTTGCAGCTGCCCGTGCTGCTCAATAATTTTTTTTGACTTCCCGTATATTATGAACTGATCTCAAAGCCTTGAACATGCCATTACCAACTTTCCATAACACGTCGCATATACCATACCACACTGAGATAACATGGAAACTTCTATCCTTTTCCTACGCCACAAACATCGACGCACTCTAGTAGTCAAAAACCTTCATGATCCCATATAGAAGAAAAGTCATTACACATTCCATGCCTCGCATACCGACATGAATATACTCACTTTCAAACCACGGTAGAACACATCACAAACTCTTATTCCCAATCCATTGCATAAGTTTAACTGTCAGGATTGAGTTCTTCTACCCACATCGAGCTACGCAACTGCAAACACTCAAGAACTTTGTTGTACAATATCTGCAAGACTCATTATTTCGAACACCTACCAGGAATTAATTGTATCCTTATCACACCGTTTCAATTTATAAACAAGTTGTTCCATTTACCCAATTTCCTTTCTGATTCATCTTAAATTTAATATTAGCCTTTATGTAGCACTACAATATCTCAACTCATGTTACCACACGAGGCTCATACACAAGACTACACGGTCTCAGGCTCACATGCCGCTGAATACTCTCTTAATGTTTCCCAGAAGTACCAAATTCTACAATGCTTTATTTTGAAGAACTTCCCGCGATTTGGAATTTGTTATCATTACCTCCCAATACGGATACATAGAATCCCATCATTCACATAACATAACACAAGTCTTGATTCCTTCTAACGAAACCACCGTCTTTAGCCATATACACAATCTTAATACACCTGACTGTTACAAGCAAAATCTTGAACACCGCTAAACCATTCTCGGGCGTCATTCACCCTTATTCAATTATAATTCAACTATGTTATTAAACAGAACCACTCGTGCCTTGTTAGAACTCTGGCACCGCAGAACATGATTACATACAGATGCATTTAGCTATCTTTCTTTCCTATACACCGAACATTCTTTACCAGTAGCAGTTCAAACCATCCTCTTATTTCTTCATATCTACAAAGCACCATAACCTTTATCAGAATTTCCCAACATACTAAGAAACAGAATCAACAGAGCACATAACAGTGCAATCAGTTAATCAATAACAATCTCCCCAACTTGGCTCGGAGCCATACATCAAAGCACTTTTAGCCGCTCATAGCATTCTTTACTCAAATGATGCCACAATGTTATGGTGAGATTAAACTCAAGTCATTTACAAGCTTGACAAAGACTCGAATTATCAGAGACCTTAACCCTTCTATAATTCTTGAATTTATACACACACCACAGTTAAGGCTACTCTCTTTCGGTGACAAAAATCTTTTTTAAGTCCCAAATTTTCAAAAATTTCGGCAGAGTTTCCTTTGTAAATTGGCCTATCCACCTGCCAGAGAATCACCAAACCATTCTAACAATACATCTACAACTCAACATGACATCACAAGGCATTTCAACAACATTAAATTTCAATATTATACGAATCATATTATTACAATTTATACCTGAACCTGCGCTACACCTGCTCACATCATAACACATATCAAATACCCTTCAATTACACATCCGAATCCACCCCCTACTTTGCATCAATCTAGTATTTAAGTACAACACCTTCCACCAGGATATACATAGCATAATCACTTTAGTCTTCCCGAGTCTAAACTCGTTTTACTACACGTAAGGCACTTTACCTTCCAACTAAGAGATATGATAAATATTCACCACGCCCATAGCTCGGGGCTACACAACAGATTACAATAAGGATCTAACACCTGACAGCTCGTACACTATTAAGCTGCCATTTCCACGAGTTAGGAACAATACCGATCACACGAAATTTCATAATACCATTTTGTAAAATCAGCACTTTGGTGCTCATGTCATAGACAAAGATCCGGCCTCAAGTCCTCCCGACTGGCCCAACATGAACTCGCAGAGATTATATCTTGCCCCTCGACCAGGGAATCACAAGCCATCAAGGCAATTATATTACTGAGCGATTGATGCGTACACACACGTGTGGAAGGAATTTCGAAAATTATATCTCCATCTGAATCAAGTACGCACGATAAGAATTCCAAGAAATGTGAAGTGTTTTCCTAAAAGGTTTGCAGCCTCCCGAGGATAAGTACAGGCATCCCTGTACCGATCCACGAGACTCTACCAACCGACTCAAGACTCATGGGCCTAGTAACCTAGGCTCTCATACTAACTTGTCACGACCCAAACCCCGGTCATGATGGCGCCCAACACAACTGCTAGGCAAGCCCGACCATTTACACTCTCATCCCGAGCATGAAGCTCAAATCAATCAACAATAAAGCTAAACTGAATAACCACCCAAAGATCTAGGGTCACGAGTCTAGAGCCTCTAAACATGATTGGATAACAATATCTGAACCAAATACTCAAGTATGAATAATGTATATACAAAGGAAAACTAGAATAAAAAGAGAAGGCAGGTCCTGCGAACGCCAGCATCTACCTCAGCAACTCGGATAACTACTGATAAAAGCTGGAGTGCTCGTCTATCCCTCCTGTGTACCTGAATCTGCACGAAAAGGTGCAGGGAGTAGGGGTGAGTACTAAGTACTTAGTGTGTAATAAATATATACAAGTAGCTGAAAGTAAGAAATCCACAGAATACCACATAATGAAGCTAAACTACCTGTCCGATTCCTCCTACGAACTAGCAACAGCAACAGTACATTACCACTATCAGAGATAATACACATACAAAGATGCAATGCAAAGCACATAACCGCTACGGCGTGTAGCCCGATCCATTTAACGTCGACGACGCTCACTGGGGGTGTGTACAGACTCTGGAGGGGCTCCTACAGCCCAAGCGCCGTGCAGCCCGATCCTCATATCATATCAACCGCTGCGGCATGCAGCCTGATCCATCCTCAGTCCACAACAATCATATAAGTCACACAACAACTCAATTATTATTATTTCCAGGTTCAAGTTCATAAATTATGAAAATACTTTAACTTTTAATTAATTTTTCCAAAACAGGTGACTTAGCAATTCAATACGGTGATTTCCAAACCAGGACTGAGATCAGTGATTAAGTAAGTATAGCTATCAGATATATAACTATCCCCTAGGGATACTACAGGTCGGCACAAGGCCCCAAACACGGCTTACAACCCACAATTATATCAAACACAATGTTTTTCAACCACAATTATCATATCATACTCATTCGGGATGGACTAAGTCTCAATCCCCAGTCACAATCAGTCCCGCACCTGCCACGGGGTGCGAGCCACGCACTACTAGCGTCATAATGTGCTAAGCCAGGGTTTCGAACCCTCAGGCTACCATATACACAAGCTACTTACCTCTAGCCGGTCGTAGACTCGTCCGCGATGCCTTTTCCTTTTGGATTTGCCGCCTCGTGCGAAAAATCTTGTCAAACCACAACAATTATATCAAATAAGGGTCAAATAAACGTAACCAATTCAATTTATATGAAATACGCGATAATACTCCAAGTTGGTAAAACCCGACCCCGGGCCCGCTGCTCGAAAAATTCCGAAATTAGTGTCAACGCGTTCCTCGTCTCGCCACGAGTCCGTGCATACCAAGAACTTCCAATTCTAATATCGTTTTGGTCCTTCAAACCATCATTTTTCATTTTGGGAGATTTCACCAATTTTCTTCCCAAATTCCATCCCAAATCACAAATTAAATGATGGATTCAATGATATATTCATGTAATCTAGCCAAATCTGAGTTAAAATTACTTACCCCAATGAATTTCTTGAAAAACCTTCGAAAAATCGCCAAAATTAGAGCTCTCTAGGTCCAAAAATCAAATAAAACCTTAAACCTCGTATTTATAGAGTAACCCTCAGATTCCAGCAGTGCTGACCGCACAAAAATGGTCGCAGCCGCGCAACAATTTGACTGCACTGGCAGGCTTCATAATTTTGTCAATAAGTTTCTGTATACACCTCCAAATGACGCACAGTTTATTGTGTTGGAAACTAGACTCAAAGAGCTTTAATTTGATAGGTTGTGGGTCACACAACTCTTTATATAACGGGAGATATAATCATTTAAATTGAGGTCTTGTGCACACTCATTAACATCTTCGCCTATTATGAAATTTTCCAACTTCAAATATTCCCGTTAACCATCCGAAATCACCCCGAGGCCCCTGGCATCTCAACCAAAAATACCAACACCTCCTAAAACATCATAAAAACTTGTTCTAATCATCGACATGGATCTAAAAATGCCAAGACCATCAAATTACATCGAATTCATGTCTAAGTTCTTCTAAAACTTCCAAAACACGCATTTAATCAAAAACCCAACCAAACCACGTCCGAAGGACTTGAAATTTTGTAGAAATATCCAAAATCATATAACGAAGCTATAGAAATTATCGGAATTCCATCCCGACCCCCGGATCAAAATCTCACCTACCTTTCGGATTTCGCCAAAATTCGACCTTAGCCAATTCAAGCCTAAAACTACACCGCACCTCCAAATTCGATTTCGATTGCTCTCCTGAGTCATAAGTGATCCCGCGAAACTGGTCGAATCATCAGATTTCCATTCTGAGCTGTCTAACTCATCGGTCAATATTCGATTAACGTTTCCAACCTATTCTTCTCGTAAAGAGATTTATGGCCTCATATCTATTCTAATTCTCACCGATTTGCTTCTAACTCTCCAAACACATATAAATTAGGAGATTGAAGTATTAAATGGAGAAAACGGGGTGATAACACCCGTAACGACGGGTCGGGTCTTTACAAAAAACAATTCATTCACTTTAATATTCATGTAATGTAACTTATGTCTAACTTATCTAATATATTAATGATATTTCACAATTATGCTGCTGCAATATGACGGTAACAAAAAAAGACCAGTAGTAATAGATGGTATTTCGTCACTCTGACAAGATTAGTTTGTGATTTCAACCTATTTAGGCTGCGGTTGCAGTACAAGTTTAATGGCTGCTATGTGTTGAATAATATCATTATATGTTTGTTTAAATATCTAACCATGTCAAAAGATTATATACTATTACTGCAAAAGAGGAGGAAAAATATTTTAAACATCTAATGTTGTAATAGTTAATTACAACATTTGTCATATGATATTCTTTTTGATCTGTATATTTTGGTTTAGACATGTTCATGTTTCAACGTTTCCGAAAAATATCAAACTAATGCTATCCAACAGGAAGGTCCATGTTTAATTGTCGCAAGTATAGCAAACTTTGAAGTAGAAAAAGGATGGTCGTACGCCAGCTGCAAGAAGTGTCAAAAGAAGGTGGAGAAAATTGGAAATCTTTATCAATGCCCCAACACCAAATGTAAACATGAAGATTACTCAGCAATTATTAGGTACAACCATCATCTTTAAATCCTTAAATTATGAAAAAATTTCATTTATTTTACAAATAAATTATGCATTTAGGTACAAGCTTCAGGTTCGTGTACTTGATACAACTGGATCTGTTTCCCTATTGCTTTGGGACCGTGAAACCATGTTCCTCATTGGTAAATCTGCAAAAGAATTGAAGGAGGGTTATCTTGAGGTAAATACAATAATAAAATTTAAAGTTGTCATTTGCAAAATTTTAGCTCAACTTTTCATTATAGAATACTGGTGGTGTTGAGAAGTATCCTTATCCAGTTGAGCTGAACAATATTCTCCAAAGAACATTCATGTTTAAGGTTATTATCAAGAGAGAGAACATTGACCTGCAAAAGGAAGTGTATAGCATTGTCAAGGTTACAGATGATGAGCAACTCATAAAGAAATATAGTTCGGATCAACCTTCAGATGACATAACTGTATGCACCTTTATTTAACAAACTTTTTAGCATATTTATATTTCAATTATAAAACCAATTCCTTTTTTGATTTCTAAATTCAAACTTACTTATTTATTACTTTTTGTTAGGACCCGGAGTTCAATAATAATCAAGTATTTGATGGGGATAAAGAATGCGAGGTAATTTCATACACAATTTGTCGTTTAACATTAAATGATAATAATTTTGTAAAGAACTATTTTGCGGTACTTATTTTTATCACTTTTACCGTTACATTATTCCCACTTGATTCATCCTTCCTGACTGTATGGACATATTATTAATATTTTATACCCTATTCATATTGCTGATTATTTTTTTTAATCGAATAAATTAATAAATCTTTATGAAATCTTATTTCATTTGTTATTTCCCCTAAATTTTAACTTAACATATGCAGGATTCAACTGAAGATAATGAATTACCAGATAATGCAAACACACCAGCCAAGATAGGTGTAAGTAATATTGCAACAGTGGTTAAGGAAGATGGAAATGCACAATAATCGGAAAATAAAATGAAGAGGGTGTTTAAGAAGAAGAAAACAACATAAGCTCTTTCAGCTTCGTAGTATTTACAAAATATGCAGAATTATTACATATAGATTTTGTATATTATTAGTAGTGTTATTAATTAGGAACAATATATTTTGATCGTTTACTCTTAAATGTGTGTAATACTTTTTCATTTACCTTTTATGTCGACGTTTCATTAAACAAATATCCTTCTAACTTGGAAGACACATGAAATAGCACGCACCTATTTTAAAGCAAGCGACAAATATATGCAGTTTGATGAAGTAAAATCTCTTAAATTCGTTAATAATTTTAAACAGATGCAAGCCATAGTTATTCATTTGTATTATGCTGGAAAAGGCTAACAATGCTTTACATGAAAAGGACGAAAAACGAACAGTTCATAAATCTACTGCTCCTCTTGAAGTTGAAAAATCAGCAGGTGTGAAAGCTAATGATGTGCATGTTGAGGAGCAAGGTGTCGTTAATGTCGCTAATTTATTTGGTGTTTTTGAGAATGAATCCATGTTGGTTGATGCTGGGATGGACGACCAGCAGTTTGAGCAAGATAGTAGGAAGAATTTGGACATGAGGGATGGTAAAGCAGTGAATAAATCGGGAAAAAATGACACTCCAGGCAGTGCAAAACAGATGCAAAATACAAAGTCTTCGGGTGCGCGATCAAGGGCTTCAAGTGACATTGTTCCTGTAGAGGACTTTGAGAATTTCCAAATTTAGGATGAAATCTTCCAGTCACGATTTAGCCAAAATGGTTAATGAATCTCATGCAGCAATGATAACACATACGACTCAAAGAGCACCTGTTTTAAAGCAAGTGACAAATATATGCAGTTTGATGAAGTAAAATCTCATAAAGGCGTTAATAATTTTTAACAGATGCAAGTCATGGTTATTCAGTTGTATTATGCTGGAAAAGGGTAATAATTACATAGAAAAATATACCCCGAATAAAAGTAGAGAATATATAATAAAAAACATAAAATTAAGTCCATCTATTCCTAATTCTGGCTTTAAAACCATGTTTCATGTAGAGAATGATGGAGACATTACGGTAAACTTTGTGTTCCCTGATAACTTCAAGTTTATAATTATGAAAAATAGCAGCAGCCACATGTTTCATTTGAGCGAAAGCCACTTCTTTTCCTAATGAAGTTGTTGGCCTTGCATTGAAAGCCAAGAACTTATAAGAAACCTTATGTTTTATCGTGTCACAACCTGAAATCCATCTTTCTGGCTTTAATTCTGAAGCACTGTTACCCCATATTGATTCCATCCTCCCCATTGCATATCAAGAAAACATCACTATCATATTAGGATGAACATGGTGTCCACTTGGGAGTTTTGGCTTTGGTAGCTCTGGGAGTTTTGGCTTTGGCATAACTGGGATGTCAGGCTTTGGCAAAGCAAGAACTTCAGGCTTTTTCATAGGCAGAGGAACCTCAGTCTTTGGCACTGCTAGAATTTCTGGCTTTTTCAAGGGAGGAAGCTCGGGTTTTGGCATTGCTGGAATCTCAAGCTTTGGCATGGCAGGAAGCTCGAGTGTTGGAGAAGCTGGGATCTCATACTTTGGCAAAGTTGGGGGCAGTTGGTAGCTCGGGCTTAGGCACAATTGGTACCTCAGGCTTTGGCAAAGTTGGTAACTCAGGTTTTCGGATGGTTGGTAGCTCCGGCTTTGGCACAATTGGTACTTCAGGCTTTGGTAAAATTGGTAATTTAGGCTTTGGGACAGTTGGTAGGTTGGCCTTTGGCACTATTGGTACCCCACACTTTGGCATTATTATGCACCATCTTAAACTTACTGTCCTAACAACCGAGGCCACTTTTCAAAGATTTGTGATGGCCATACATCAGCTGGAGTAGGATATCTGGCCTGTGGTTTCTTCACAGTAGATGTAGGTGTAGCTGTGGACTTTGTAGCATCAGGCACTGGATAAACCTGCGGACTAGAACTAAAGGGAAAGACATAAGTAGGGTTCACTAATTGTGACTCTTGAAATGCATGTTCTGAAATAGGTAATCTCATATAATTATTTTGTAAGGCGAACTCTGGGTGCTGAAATTCTAGAGGAGCTAGATTTAGGTCAAGATTGGTCTCGGCTTCCCTTGCTTTTACCTCATTATGCAGTCTGCCAATTTCAGCCTCTAGAGCTGAAGTTTCATTCTAAAGCTCCTTTTTCTCCACACTCAGCTGTCAAGAAAATAGACTTAGGAACATGTATGATGCAGTGTAAAATTCGAGAAAGTCGCTATGGCTAATGCAGATTAAAAAAGTATAACAGCAGAAAAATTGAGAAGCTGTCATAATTTTAAAATGCATACACTACAAATGAGTGGATTTAAACATTCTGAATGAGGAACGAAGGCAGAAGCAATCATGCATAGAAATAAGAATGAAAAACAAAGTACAACACCTCCAAGCTAGCAGAACTCACTGAAATTATGACACTTACATATTGAGATTCAGATAGCAAAGTTGTATTTTCTGTCCTCAGATGCTTGATCTGAGAAAGCATGTCCTTTACAAATTGAGCAGCTTCATTCAGTATGGAGGCTTTTCCATTCATCTGCTCAAATAGTTCTGCAACAACAAGGCATCTTTGTTATGAAATTAGCAATATCTGAAGTTCCACTCATGGAGAATGGTGATATCCTCCACTTAGTGCATTCCAAGAAAAAATTGTAGTGAGCTTTAAGAATTTATTTTGATGTCAACTTCTTTGATATGTTCTTTTTCCAAAAGAAGGTTGATGATTGAAAATATCTAAGACACTTCTTTTAGATTTATGGTTTACCAATCACAGTCTACTCAAACACTAAGTCTTAGGAGATAGATGTTATACGGGGTTCTCTTTTGTTTGGAGAGTGTATTGGTAACTCAATCCTGGAACAGAAACTCATGTGCTGCTCCTTTTTTTTTTTATTTTTCTGCAGAGGGGAAGAGAACATTGTCTTTGAAGGACTACCGTAATATAGGAATTTTGGCTCATATAGATGCAGGGAAGACAACTACAACTGAACGTGTCCTTTACTATACTGGCAGAAACTATAAAATATGTGAAGTGCATGAGGGAAGAACCATGTCAGCTGGTTGGTAGCTCCGGCTTTAGCGTAGTTGGTACTTCAGGCTTTGGTAAAGTTGTTAACTTAGGCTTTGGGACAGTTGGTAGGTTGGAATTTGGCACTATTGGTACCCCAAGCTTTGGCATAGTTGGTAACTTAGGCTTCGGGATGGATTGTAGCTCGGGCTTTGGCACAGTTGGTACTTCAGGTTTTCGCATAATAGGAATCTCAGGCTTTGGGACAGTTGGCATTTCAGGCTTAGGATGGTTGGAAGCTCAAGTTTTGGCAAAATTGGGATCTCTGGCTTTGGTATCGCTCGAATCTCAGGTTTCGGCACAGTTGGGATGTCAAGCCTAGGATTCAACTCAAACTTCCGAAACTAACATTGAACCAAAATCCTGACCAAACGACGTCCGAATGATCTAAAAATTTGCAGACATATCTAAAATCACGTGACGAAGCTACAGAGAATTGTCGGAATTCCATTCCGACCCCCGGATCAAAATCTCACCTACCGATCGGATTTCGCCAAAATTCAACCTTAACCAATTCAAGCCTATTTCTACACCGGACCTCCAAATTCAATTCCGATTGCTCCCCTAAGTCACAAATCACCTCCCGGAACTAACCAAATCATCATAATCCGATTTCGAGCACTCTAACTAAATAGTCAACTCCAGGTTGACTTTCCATATTCAAGCTTCCTTCAAAAAGGCTATTTTCCTCATTTTCAATCCAAATCACTCTTAACTTACCCGATAGACTCTAACACTGATATAAAAGCATAAAACATATAAATGCAAGGTAACCGGGTGGTAATTCCCGTGACAACAGGCCGAGTCGTCACAAGTATTTAGAGCTAAATTAAAATAAGGGAAGCCCCTCGGAGTTGAGTACGTGTGAAATAAGAAAGAAAAGAAGATTGAAAATGCTGATCCACTCCAGCGCGGTCCAAGCTCGACCTTAGGGAAATAACATACTATTATATTACTTCATATTAGGGAAATAAAATAAGGAGGACTTTTAGGAAATGATAAGCAATAACAAAATTTAACTTTTGAAAGGAAAAGAAGGAAACTTCTACTGTTGGAAAATTCTACTGATGCATTCACCTATAACGTGCCCTTTGTGCATATTGCAAATTGTATCTCATAGGTCAAGCAAACTGTATTCTTAATAATGGATTTTTTTAAGATTTTGTTGTTGATGAGTTAATATTTTTAAACAGATGCAAGTCATGGTTATTCATTTGTATTATGCTGGAAAAGGCTAACAATGGTTTACATGAAAAGGACGAAAAAAGAACAGTTCATAAATCTACTGCTCCTCTTGAAGTTGAAAAACCAGCAGTGTCACGACCCAAAATCCGGTCGTGATGGTGCCCAACAATTAAGCTAGGCCAGCTAGACCAACAATTATTTATCACAATGAATATCAGTCCCAAATGGACATTCCAAAAAGAATATATGAGTCAAAGAACTCCAATAATAATAATACAAACAAAAGTATTGAGAAGTGCAAAAAACAACTAACACTCCCAAAGATCTGGAGTCACAAGTCTACAGCCTCTAACAAAAACCCAACAAAAGTAGAGAATACTGTATGGAAATACTCAAGTCTGAATATAAAGTAACAATTGAAAAAGGGATGAGAAGCTAGGTTCTGCGAACGTCGGCAGCTACCTCACCAACTCGGTATGACACTGCAAAAGCTGGAAATGCTCGTCTAGTTTTCTTGAGTACCTGAGTCTGCACACAAAAGGTGCAGGGAGTAGGGGTGAGTACTAAGTACTCAGTGAGTAATAAATATATATAAGCAGCTGAAAGTAGGAAATCCACAGAGTACCACAATATGAAGCTAAACTACAGTCCGATCCTCCTACGAACTAGCAACAATAGTACAATACAACAACCACAGATATCTCAACAGATAAAGATGTAATGCAATGCACATAACCGCAACGGCGTGTAGCCCGATCCATTTAACGTCGACATCGCTCACTGGGGGTGTGTACAGACTCCGGAGGGGCTCATACAGCCCAAGCGCAAATACCGCTGCGGCGTGCAGCCCGATCCTTATATCATAATAACCGCTGCGGCGTGCAACCCGATCCATCCTCAGTCCACAATAATAAGATAAGCCACAAAATAGTTCAAATTAATTACTTCCAGGTTCCTTTTCATAAATTATGACAATACTTCAACTTTTATTTAATTTTTGCAAAACAGCTGACTTAACATTTGAATACTGTGATTTCAAAACCAGGACTGAGATCATTGATTAAGCAAGTATAGCTATCATATATATACTATCCCCTAGGGATACTACAGGTCAGCACAAGGCCCCAAACAAGGCTTACAACCCACAAATATGTCAAACACAGTGTTTTTCCATCACTAATAGCATATTATCAATATCCGGGATGGATCAAGTCTCAATCCCCAGTTACAATCAATCTCGCACCTGCCACGAGGTGCGAACCATGTCCTACTAGCGTCACAATATGCTAAGCCGGGGTTTCGAACCCTCAAGCAACCATATACAAAAACTACTCACCTCTAGCCGGTCGTAGACTCGTCCGCAATGCCTTTTCCTTTAGAATTCGCTGCCTCGCGCTTAGAATCTATTCAAACCACAATAATTATGTCATTTACGGGTCAAATAAACATAACCCAATTCAATTTATATGTAAAACGCAAGAATACGTTAAGTTGGTAAAACCCGACCCCGGGCCCGCTATCCGAAAAATTCATCAACTTATACCAACGGAATCCTCGTCTCGCCACGAGTCTGTGCATATAAAATTTATTGAAATCGAAGTTCGACTGGCCTTTCAAAACTCAAAAATTTGTTTTCAATACCTAGGCCATAATTCCTCACATTTTCTACCCAATTTCATGAAGATTGATGTTAATTCTACCATAAAGTTACGTTTTTGAGTCAAGAAATTTACCTCCGATGATTACTCGATGAAATCCCAGCGTTTTCCCGTGAGTTCTTCTCTCTAGGGTTGAAAATTTGTGTTTATGGAGTATAAACCCACGACTGGTCTGTTCTGGTTTTTAATTTACTGCCAGACATATTTGCTCTATGCGTTTGCGATGGGTCTCACGCGAACGCGATGCCCTGCTCCGTTAATTCATCGCGAACGCGACACCCATTCACGCGTCCACGAAGTTCATTTCCCCATCCGCTTGATTTCTCTTCTACGCGAACGCGTAGGACCTCACGCGAACGCGTAGGTCCGCCTGTTTCTCCTTAGCGAACGCGACCCACTCTTACACGAACGCGATGCATTGGGCTGCCTGGACTTCGCGAACGTGACTGCCTTCACGCGAACGCGAAGGCTTATTTTCTGCTGCATTGACCTGCAATTTTCTGCAGGATTTTCCAAGTCTAAAATGCCCGGATGATGGTCCGAATCCATCCCGAGGCCCCCAGGACCCCAACGAAAACCTCCAACATACTCCAAAACATGATATGGACTTGTTCCAATCATAAAAACACCATCCTAATCATCAAAATCACCATTTTCACACGGATTCAAGCCTAAGTTTCTTCAAAACTTCCGAAACTAACATTCAATCGTAAACCCGATCCAACGACGTTCGAATGACCTAAACATTTGTAGACATATCCAAAATCACATAACGAAGCTACATAACTTGTTCGGAATTCCATTCCGACTCCCGGATCAAAATCTCACCTACCGTTCGGATTTCGCCAAAATTCAACCTTAGCCAATTCAAGCCTAAAACTACACCGGACCTCCGAATTCAATTCCGATTGCTCCCCTAAATAAATGATCCCCCGAAACTTAGTCGAATCATCAGAATCTGATTCCGAGCACTCTAACTCAATAGTCAACTCTAGGTTGACTTCCCATATTTAAGCTTCCTTCAAAAAGGCGTTATGCCTCATTTTCAACCCGAATCACTCCTAATTCACCCGATAGCCTCTAACACAGATATAAAAGCATAAAATATGTAAATGCAAGGTAAAGGGGTGGCAATTCCCGTAACGATGGGCCAGGTCATTACATTATCCCCAACTTAAACAAACGCTCGTTCGCGAGCGGGTTAAGGAACATACATGAAGTATCAAATAAGTGTGGATATCTACGCCGCATCTCCTGCTCGGTCTCCCAAGTTGCTTCCTCCACGGGATGACCTATCCACTGCACTTTCACTGAAGCTATGTCCTTGGATCTCAGCTTACGAACCTGTCGACCCAAAATGGCTATCGACTCCACATCATAGGTCAAGTCCTCATCTAACTGTATCGTGCTGAAGTCTAACACATGGGACGGGTCTCCAACGTACTTCCGGAGCATAGATACATGGAACACCGGGTGAACTCCCGACAAACTGGGTGGCAAAGCAAGCATATAGGCCACCTCTCCAACTTTCCTAAGCACCTCAAAAGATCCAATGAACCTTGGACTCAACTTTCCTTTCTTCCCAATCCTCATAACGCCCTTCATAGGCGAAACCTTCAGCAACACCTTCTCACCCACTGAGTAAGACACATCTTGGACCTTCCAGTCCGCATAACTTTTCTGACGCGACTGAGCTGTGCGATGTCTCTCCTGAATCACCTTCACTTTGTCTAAGGCATCCTGAACTAACTCTGTCCCCAACAACCTAGCCTCGACGGGCTCAAACCAACCAACTGGAGACCTACACCACCTCCCATATAAAGCTTCATACAGTGACATCTGAATGCTTGACTGATAGCTATTATTATAAGCAAACTCCGCAAGAGGCAAGTAATCAGCCCATGAACCCCCAAAGTCAATAACATAAGCACGCAACATGTCCTCCAATATCTGAATAGTACGCTCAGACTGCCCATCCGTCTGTGGATGAAATGTTGTGCTCAGCTCTACCCGTGAACCCAACTCTCGCTGAAATGTCCTCCAGAATTGTAAAGTAAACTAAGTACCTCTGTCTGATATGATAGAAACTGGAACTCCATGCAATCTCACAATCTCACGGATGAGTATCTCTGCTAACCGCTCCGAGGAGTATGTAGTACACATAGGAATGAAATGAGCTGACTTGGTCAGCCTATCCACAATTACCCAAACTGAATCAAACTTCCTCGCTGTCCGAGGGAGTCCACTAACAAAGTCCATAGTGATCCTTTCCCACTTCCACTTAGGAATATCAATACGCTGGAACACACCACCAGGTCTCTGATGCTCATACTTGACCTGCTGACAGTTTAGACACCGTGCCACATGATTCACAATATCTTTCTTCATCTTCCTCCACTAGTAATGCTGT
This sequence comes from Nicotiana noctiflora, assembly GCA_032618575.1. Lineage (NCBI taxonomy): Eukaryota > Viridiplantae > Streptophyta > Magnoliopsida > Solanales > Solanaceae > Nicotiana > Nicotiana noctiflora. The sequence continues at coordinate 93,598 of JASVEL010001830.1, forward strand.
CTCAAATACTGATACATCTTCGCAGCTCCTGGGTGAATAGAATACCGCGAGCTGTGGGCCTCCTCCAATATCAACTCACGAAGCTATCAACATTAGGCACGCATATCCGGCCCTTCATCCGCAACACACCATCACTATCAATAGTGGCATCTCTGGCATCTTTATGCTGAACCCTATCCTTAAGGACAAGTAAGTGTGGATCATCATATTGGCTCTATCGAATACGATCATATAAAGAAGAACGAGCTACTACACAAGCAATCACCCGATTGGGCTCAGAAATGTCCAGCCTCACCATATGATTAGCTAATGCCTGAACATCAACTGCAAGGGGTCTCTCCCCAACTGGAATATACGCCAAGCTGCCCATCCTAATAGCCTTCAGGCTCAATGCATAAGCCACAACATTATCCTTCCCGGGATGGTACAAAATGGTAATATCATAGTCTTTAAGCAATTCAAGCCATCTCCGCTGCCTCAAATTGAGATCTTTCTGCTTAAACAAATGCTGAAGGCTGCGGTGGTCTGTATATACATCACAAGATACACCATACAGGTAATGCCTCCAAATTTTCAAGGCATGAACAATAGCAGCTAACTCTAAATCATGAACAGGGTAGTTCTTCTCGTGGGGTTTTAGCTGACGAGAAGCATATGCATTAACTCTACCCTCCTGCATCAACACAAAACCGAGTCCAACTCTGGAAGCATCACAATACACCGTATATGATCCTGAGGCCGATGGTAACACAAGTACTGGAGCCGTGGTCAAAGCCTCCTCGAGCTTCTGAAAGCTCTCTTCACATTCATCAGACCACACAAATGGAGCATTCTTCTGTGTCAGCTTAGTCAACGGTGAAGCAATAGATGAGAAATCCTGAACAAACCGGCGGTAAAAGCCTGCCAAGCAGAGAAAACTCCGAATCTCAATAGCTGAGGAAGGTCTGGGCCAATTCTGCACTGCCTCGACCTTCTGTGGATCAACCCGAATACCATCACTGGACACTACATGTCCTAGAAAAGTCACAGTATAAGCCAGAACTCACACTTAGTGAATATTGCATAAAGCTTTTCTTCTCTCAATCTCTGCAATACCACCCTCAAGTGTTGTGCATGCTCCTCCTGGCTACGTGAGTACACCAGAATATCATCAATAAACACAATCACAAAAGAATCAAGGTACGACCGAAATACACTATTCATCAAGTGCATGAATGCAGGTGGGGCATTAGTCAGCCCGAAAGACATCACCAGGAACTCGTTGTGCCCATATCGCATTCTGAACGCTGTCTTCATAATATCTCAGTCCCTGATCTTCAACTGATGATAGCCCGATTGAAGATCAATCTTAGAAAATACACTAGCTCCCTGGAGCTGATCAAATAGGTCCTCAATACGAGGTAATGGGTACTTATTCTTCACCGTTACCTTGTTCAGCTGCCTGTAATCAATGCACATTCTCATTGTGCCATCTTTCTTCTTCACGAACAATACCGGCGCACCCAAGGAGACACACTCGGGCGAATGAAACCCTTATCTAAGAGTTCCCGAAGCTGCTCTTTCAATTCTTTTAACTCCGTTGGTGCCATGCGATAGGGAGGAATAGAAATGGGCTGAGTACCCGGCACCAAGTCAATACCAAATTCAATATCCCTGCCAGGCGGCATGCCCAGCAGGTTTGCTGGAAACACATCCGGAAACTCCCTCACAATGGGGACTGAATCAAGACTGGGTGTCTCAGCCTCGACATCTTTAATGAAGGACAAATAAGATAAACAACCCTTCCCAATCATTCACTGGGCCTTTATCTAAGAAATCACCCTGTTGGACACATAATCGGTCAAGCCACGCCACTCGATCCTCGGACTACCTGGAATAGCTAGTGTGACTATCTTGGAATGACAGTCCAGAATCGCATGTTAAGGAGATAGCCAATCCATACCTAGAATCACGTCGAAATCTACCATGCCCAATAGCAATACATCCACTCGGGTCTCCAGAACCCCAATAGTAATAAGACATGATCGATATACCTGATCCACAACAACAGTATCCCCCACTAGGGTAGACACATGTACGGGTAAGGCATGAATACCACGGGTCATACCCAAGTGATAGGCAAAAAAAGTAGAAACATAGGAATAGGTGGATCCAGGATCAAATAAGACAAAAGCATCCCTGTGGCAGACTGAGATAATACGTGAAATGACAGCATCTGAGGCACTAGTGTCCTTCCTATCCGGAATAGCATAGAAACAAGCCTGGCCTCCGCCAGTACGATCCTCGCCCCCTAGTGCAACCTCTGGCTACCTGGCCACCAATCCTAGCTGATTGTGCTAGCGCTAAAGAAATAGGAGTAGAAGACGAGGGCTGATCCGTCTGCTGAGACCGCCCACGAAGCCACTGAGGACACTCTCTCTTGATATGGCCCAAGTCGCCGAACTCAAAACAACTGCCCGAAGATGGAAGAAGGACTGCTGAGGACCCCTCGCTGCAGATGAATCCTAAGTTGAAGAAGCAAAAGCAGAGCTTTGAGCTGGAAGACCACTCAATGCAGGCTGACTCTGCTAATGACTCTGCTGACCCTGATGGCCCTGACGACCACGATCTGATGAAGCTCCACTGGACTCTGCACGTCCTAACTGATGGGATCTGAATGAACGACCCCTGCTATACTGAGGCTGGCCCCTAGACAGAGCACCACTGTAACCACGAGACCTCTTAGCCTCTCTCTCCTCCCACTCTCGGCGACGATCTGTCTTAATATGATGGGCAGCATCGACCACCTCCTCAAAGGTTACTGCCGAAGCTCTCTCTCTGGTCATCAATATACGGATGGGATAGATAAGACCATCTATAAATCTCCCGATCCTCTCTCTGTCCGTCGGAATCATCCACATGGCATGACAGGATAGCTGTGTGAATCTCAACTCATACTGAGTTACCGACATATCCCCCTGCTTCAGCCACTCAAACCGACGACACAACTCCTCTCTCTGGGACTGAGGCACACACTTCTCCAAAAATACCGTGGAGCACTGCTGCCAAGTGAGGAGCGCTGCCCCAGCGGGCCTACGCTTCTCAAAATCCTCCCACCGCTGAAATGCTGGACCTGTGAACTGAAAGGTGATTGCAGCCTCTCCTGAAGACCCAGTATCTCAATAGAAACTACTGATCAAGAAAACCCTAGGCGTCCTCGCCCTCAGCACCACTGAATGCCGGAGGCTGTAGCTTCTCAAACCTCTCCAGACGACGCTGCTCATCGTCAGGCATAACTGGAACACATAATCAGGGGCTGGTGCAACCGGTGCAACTGGCTCAACTGGAGCTGCCCCAGGTGCCTGAATACCCTGTACTACCGGCTCGGGTGTTCGAGCCACAGGGGTCTGATTCCCTCCCCCTGCCAGTGAAAAAGACACTACAGTAGAGGCTGCAACTACCTGAGCCAAGCCAGTGCATATTGATAGAATCTGAGCCAAAGTCTCCTGAAGACCCGGTATCACAATGGGAACTGCCGGTGCCTGAACCTGAGCTACCGGAGCGTCTGCAGCTGGAACATGATCCTAAAACTGGGCCACCGGTACTGGAATCTGACCCTAAGTCTGGTCAGCTCCTGGGTCAGCAGGTTCTGGTACTGCTGCCCTACCTCTACCATGAACACGACCTCTGGGTGCCAATGGTGGTTGTCCGCCACATCCGCTAGCACGTGTTCTCTCCATCTGCGAGAGAATAAAATATGGAAAAGTTTAGTTTCACGATAACACAAACCGCACGATATGAATCCAAGAAAGTGAGGTTTTTCCTAAAGTTCTTTAGCCTTCTAAGGATAGATATAGAAGTCTACGTACCGATCCGCGAAAGCCTACTAAACCGGCTCATGACTCGCGAGTCCTAGTAACCTAAGCTCTGATACCAACTTGTCACGACCTAAAATCCGGTCGTGATGGTGCCCAACAATTAAGCTAGGCCAGCTAGACCAACAATTATTTATCACAATGAATATCAGTCCCAAATGGACATTCCAAAAAGAATATATGAGTCAAAGAACTCCAATAATAATAATACGAACAAAAGTACTGAGAAGTGCGAAAAACAACTAACACTCCCAAAGATATGGAGTCACAAGTCTAGAGCCTCTAAGATCCGGAGTCACAAGTCTAGAGCCTCTAACAGAACCAAACAAAAGTAGAGAATACCGTATGGAAATACTCAAGTCCGAACATAAAATAGCAACTGAAAAGAGGAAGAGAAGCTAGTTTCTGCGAACGTCGGCAGCTACCTCAAAGACTCGGAATGACTCTGCAAAAGCTGGAAATGTTCGTCTACTGCTCCTGAGTACCTGAGTCTGCACACAAAAGGTGCATGGAGTAGGGGTGAGTACTAAGTACTCAGTGAGTAATAAATATATATAAGCAGCTGAAAGTAGGAAATCCACAAAGTACCATAATATGAAGCTAAACTACTGTCCAATCCTCCTACTAACTAGCAACAAAAGTACAATACAACTACCACAGATATCTCAACAGATAAAGATCCAATGCAATGCATATAACCACTACGGCGTGTAGCCCGATCCATTTAATGTCGACGATGCTCACTAGAGGTGTGTACAGACTCCGGATGGGCTCCTACAGCCCAAGCGCAAATACCGCTGCGGCGTGCAGCCCGATCCTCATATCATAATAACCGCTTCGGCTTGCATCCCGATCCATCCTCAGTCTACAATAATCAGATAAGCCACAAAACAGTTCAAATTAATTACTTCCAGGTTCCTTTTCATAAATTATGAAAATGCTTTAACTTTTATTTAATTTTTGCAAAACATGTGACTTAGCATTTCAATACTGTGATTTCAAAACCAGGACTGAGATTAGTGATTAAGCAAGTATAGCTATCACATATATACTTTCCCCTAGGGATATTATAGGTTGGCACAAGGCCCCAAACAAGGCTTACGGCCCACAAATATATCAAACACGGTGTTTTTCCATCACTAATAGCATATTATCCATATCCGGGATGGACCAAGTCTCAATCCCCAGTCACAACCAATCCCGCACCTGCCACAGCGTGCGAGCCACGCCCTACTAGCGTCACAATGTGCTAAGCCGGGGTTTCGAACCCTCAGGCTACCATATACACAAACTACTCACCTCTAGCCGGTCGTATACTCGACCGCAATGCCTTTTTCTTTAGAATTCACTGCCTCGCGCGTAGAATCTATTCAAACCACAATAATTATGTCATTTACGGGTCAAAGAAGCATAACCCAATTAAATTTACACGAAAAACGTATGAATACGCTAAGTTGGTAAAAGCCGACCCCGGGTCTGCTGTCCAAAAAATTCAGAAACTTATACCAACGCAATCCTCGTCTCACCACAAGTCCGTGCATATAAAATATATTGTAATCGGAGTTCGAATGACCTTTCAAAACTCAAAAATTCATTTTCAATACGTAGGCCATAAATCCTCACAGTTTCTACCCCAATTTCATGAAGATTGATGTTAATTCTACCATAAAGTTACGTTTTTGAGTCAAGAAATTTACCTCCGACGATTACCCGATAAAATCCCAGCGTTTTACCGTGAGTTCTTCTCTCTAGGGTTCAAAATATGTTTATGGAGTATAAACCCGCGACTGGTCTGTTCTGGTTTTTAAATTACTGCCAGACATATTTGCTCTACGCGTTCGCGATGGGTCTCACGCGAACGAGATGCCCTACTCTGTTAATTTATCGCGAATGCGATGCCCATTCACGCGTCCGCGAAGTTCATTTCCCCAGCCGCCTGATTTCTCTTCTATGCGAATGCGTAGGTCCTCACGCGAACGCATAGGTCCGCCTGTTCCTCCTTTGTGAACGCGACCCACTCTCATGCAAATGTGATGCATTGGGCTGCCTGGCCTTCGCAAACGCGACTGCCTTCATGCGAACGCGAAGGCTTATTTTCTACTGCACTGACCTGTAATTTTCTGCTGGATTTTTAGTCTAAAATACCCGGATGATGGTCCGAATCCATCCCGAGGCCCCCGGGATGCCAAAGAAAACCTCCAACATACTCCAAAACATGATACGGACTTGTTCCAATCATAAAAACACCATCCAAAACATCAAAATCACCCTTTTCACTCGGATTCAAGCCTATGTTTCTTCAACACTTCCGAAACTAACATTCAATCCAAAACCCGATCAAACGACGTCCGAATGACCTGAAAATTTGCATACATATCCAAAATCACATAAAAAAGCTACAGAATGTGTTCGAATTCCATTCCGACCCTCGGATCAAAATCTCACCTACCGTTCGGATTTCGCAAAAATTCAACCTTATCCAATTCAAGCCTAAAACTACACCAGAACTCCGAATTCGATTCCGATTGCTCCCCTAGGTCATAAATGATCCCCCAAAACTAGTCGAATCATCATAATCTGATTCCGAGCATTCTAACTCAATAGTCAATTCTAGGTTGACTTCCCATATTCAAGCTTCCTTCAAAAAGGCGTTATGTCTCATTTTCAATCCGAATCACTCCTAATTCACCTGATAGCCTCTAACACAAATATAAAAGCATAAAATATGTAAATTCAAGGTAATGGGGTGGTAATTCCCATAACGACGGGCCGGGTCATTACAAGCAGGTGTGAAAGCTAATGATGTGCATGTTGAGGGGCAAGGTGTCATTAATGTCGCTAATTCATTTGGTGTTATGGAGAATGAATCCATGTTGGTTGATTCTGGGATGGACGAGCAGCATTTTGAGCAAGACAGTAGGAAACATTTGGACATAAAGGATGGTAAAGCAGCAAATAAATGTAACGACCCGGCCGATCATTTTTGAAATTTACGCCCCGATCCCCAATTTAACTGTTCCCCTAAGTTCATTTCTGCTATTGTGGTTTGCCGGGAGGGTCGGTTCTAGAATTTGGAGTGTTTTGGGACACTTAGTCCCTAAATGGGAGCTTTATAGTTGGAAAATGGCCCGTAGTCGGAACAGTGTTAAGACAACCTCGGAATGGAAATCCGATGGTTCCATTAGCTCCGTTAGGTGATTTCGGGGTTGAGAGCGTGTTTGTAATGTATTTTGGAGGTTTGTAGCTCAATTAGGCTTGAAATGCCGAAGTTTGAATTTTTTGGAAAACCGATCGATAGGTGAGATTTTGATCCAGGTGCCGGAATGGGATTCCGATAGTTGCAGCAGCTTTATTCGGTGATTTTGGATATGTATGCAAATTTTTAGGTCATTCGGACATTGTTTGGTCGAGTTTTTGATAACATGTAGGTTTCGGAAGTTTTGGATGAAACTTAGGCTTGAATTCACTTTAATTTGGTGATTTTTGTGTTTAAGGGTATGTTTTTAGGATTGGAACAAGTTCGTATCGTGTTTTGGAGTAGGTTGGTGGTTTTCGTTGGGGTCCCGGGGGCCTCGGGATGAATCCGGGGTTCCAAACGGACCATTTTTGAGTTAAATAACACAACTGTACTACTGCAATTGCTGTCTCTGCCACTCTTCTACGCGATCATGATGGTCCTCCCGCGATCGCGATGCCTTGTCAGTTGCTTCTTCATGATCTCATGCTGTCCTACGCGATCACGATGCTTTAAAACTCCTCTCCACGTGATCGGAGTCTTAGTCATGCGTTAGCGTAAGGCAATTCCCGGACCTAGATTTTTCTTAAACGCGATCGCATCCATCTCTACGCGATCGCGATGCACCGGTCCCTTCTTCTCCGTGATCGCATCCTTAATATCGCGATCACAATGAACAATCTCTGAGCCCTCTCAACTTACTCTACACGATCACGATTATCCCTACGCGATCGCGATGAAGAAAACACCTGCGCAGAAAGATGAAATCCCAAATATGAGGGTTTCTTCATATTATCACTTTTTGACTTCTAGAGCTCTGTTTTGGACGAGTTTTGAAGGGATATTCACCTGGGTGATTTGGGTAAGTGTTTCTCACTCGGTTTTGATCAATTTCCATGAATCCCCTCTTAAATTTACCTTTTAATTTCAGTTTTTAATGTAAAATTGGGTGGAAGTTCATAGACCAAACTATTGGGTTCTGGGGGAGGAATTGACCTCCGATTTGGGAGATTTTTATATGGTTAGACTCGTGAGAGTACGATAATTCTGAAAATGTAAATATTTCTCAATTCCGAACCGATGGATTCAGGGGTATTTTTGTCATATCACCCACTTTCGCGCCGTAGCTGTAATTTTATCGTTTTAATTAGTTACTTGTGATGTTATTTACACTGTATAATTGGTTTGACTAGATTCGGGCCACTCGGAGTTGGATACTCGTGGTAAAAGGGTCGTTTCTTAGTGGTTTTGCACAGGAAATAAGGTAAGTGGCTTGTCTAACCTCGTGTGGGGGAACCTTCTCCCCTAGGATATTATATGTTAATTTAAATGCCTTGTACGTGAGGTGACAGGCATGTACATGCACAGATTATTGGAAACCACCTTAATTGAACTGCTCAAATCGTGACATTTCTATCATTTAACTTGATATTTCTGTTATTTAGCTGATTAACTTGTAACATTTACCTGGTATTCGTTGAAAAAGCATGGTTAGATAGGATTATCTGTCTAAGTGCCTATTTGTCTTACTTGAACTTCTTGATATTTGTTGATACTAGTTTTAGTGTAATTGTAGTTATGTATTTCACATGTCTCTGCGCTTTCCTTCTTATGGTTGTGTTTGTGGACAGCAGGTTCGATTCACGGAGATCCAAGGGCTACGGGTTTGATTCTCGGAGACCCGGAGTTGTATTGGTTGTGGACTGCGGGTTCGATTCCCGGAGATCCAAGGGCTGCGGGTTCGATTCCCGAAGACCCGGAGTTTATTGAGATATTGAGATACAGACTGCGGGTTGATTCTCGGATGTCCAAGGGCTGCGGGTTCGATTCACGGAGACCCAGAGTTTATTGAGATATTGAGATACAGACTGCGGGTTCGATTCCCGGAGGTCCAAGTGCAGCGGTTTCGATTCCCGGAGACCCGGAGTTTATTGAGATATTGAGATATGGATTGCGGGTTCGATTCTCGGAGATCTAAGGGGTGCTGGTTTGATTCCCGGAGACCCGGAGTTATTGAGATACAGACTACGGGTTCGATTCTTGAAGATCCTGAGATATTGAGGCACGGGCTGCAGGTTCAATTCCCGGAGATCCTAGGGTTGCGGGTTCGATTCCCTGAGACCTAGAGATACTAATGTAGGGACTGCGGGTTCAATTCTCGAAGATCCTGAGTTGTTGGATATAGAGGGGGACTGTGGTATCAATTCCCGTAGATCCTGGACTTGATGATTAGACTTTATATTGTGTTGGTTACTATTGCTAGTTTAATTGTAGACGGTTGCAGTAATTACTTTATTGTTGTTATTTCAGACTCATTCTTATTTAAACTACTTATTATTGTTATTATCATTATGTTATTGTCTCTCGGTAGGGCCCCGACCTTCCTCGTCACTACTCCATCGAGGTTAGGCTTGGCACTTACTGAGTACTGCCGTGGTGTAGTCATGCTACTCTTCTGCATAGTTTTGTTGTGCAGATCTAGGTACCGTAGATCATACACATTACAGGTGATTTAGGAGCACTGTCAGGAGACTTGAGGTATGATATGCTACGTCCGCGGATCCGGTGAGTCCCCTTCTATTCTCATTAGTAATATCAGTTATTTCCCTTGTTTACGTTGTATAGACATTCTTGATGTATAGAGCCACAGTTGTACTCTTTCTTAGTTTGTTTTGCCCGTGGGTTTCCGGGTCTTCGTAGTATGTTACTTAATGTGTTTTGGCGAGGTGTATGTGTCGAGCGACACTTATTACATTTCATTTACATTATTCTACTGTTATCTTATTCTTTTGTTCATGAATTCGTATATTCCGCATCGTGTTAGGCTTACCTAGTCGTGAAGACTGGGTGCCATCACGATAGGTTCACGATTGGTTTACTAGGGTCATGACAAGTTGGTATCAGAGCTCTAGGTTCGTAGGAGTCACGGGACACGGACCGGTTACTTAGATTCTCGCTGATCGATACGGAGACGTCTGTATTTATCTACGAGGGGCTATGTAACTGTTTAGGAAACTCTTCAATTCTTGTAATTCCTTATTGTGCACCATTTATTCAGTTGGTGCCTATGTCATATGTTCTTTTGCATCCACTCGTGTATTGAAATTGCGCACTCGGTATCAAGTATGTGCCTACGGTTCGTGACGCTGCAGAGGGATTTCAAGGGAGTCAAGAATTTACTCAATCATTGTTACCGTGTGTCATCCATATCGATAATGTAAGAGAATCGAGAGATCTTCAATTGTGCACATGGGGGGTGCACTAGGTTCTGACATTTTGGTTGATAAGTACGGTCTCGAGAAGGTTTACTTAACTGCCTGATCGTCACAATAATGGTAGAATTGCAAGGTGGATGTAGATCTAAAGATAGTTGGTGGTAATAAAGACTATATGGTTCATATGAGATATCTATTTAGCGAAGGATTCAGCCAGCAAAGATACTGGGGGAAATGAGTTTAACTGTCTTAAGAAGGACATGTACCAAACGAATGTCTTGGGCTGTCTTATGATGAAGACGTACAAATGATAAAGGCTATTGTCATGGATTAGCAAGATGTATCTTAAGGCTTCGTGCCAAGTGAAAGGATTTCACTATCAACGATCAAATTATGGGTCATGTGTCATATCAAATTTGGCCTGCGATGTATTTAGGTGCTATTCAAAAAGTTCTTGAAAACTTGCGGATGGGCAAAAGTTGAGGCTCGTATGTTATGATGTTGGGACTTTTGATGTTCTTGTGTCCCTAATAAATTCTACCTTTCATTATCAGCAGGGAAGATTTCGGCGAAGGCTACATGGTGCTTGGTAGGTGTGAGAATCACAATATATCTTAAGCTGTCGCGGTAAAGAATGCTCGATGCATGGAGCGGGAAGATGTTTGGTTGTATTGGGATGAGGTCATACCCTATGGTGTCAGAGTGCTAATAGAGCACAAGAGGTTATATTCGTTAGATCAAGTGAATTGTAGTTGAATAAGAGTAAATGACTTGAGAGAATGGTTCTAACGTGTTCTAGAGTTGTGTAATAGTGGCCTTGAGCTAAGTAGGAGAGTCCCACCGCTTACGATTGGGTCGCAGGGTTAATTACCTGCGTGAATTCTGGGTATTAGAATTAATGGGCTATTGCAGCTACAGAAAAGGACCATGAGTGGTAATTGAGTATATAAATTGTTGAATGCATGTTAAGGTCTGCCTTACTGGCTCACGTTAAACTTGAGGGAGGATTCATGATTTACGCTTCGTATAGGTGCAGGTTGCGAGGGAAGTGGTTCCGCTGGGGGATTTATTGAGAGGGTTTTCATATGTTATAAAATTCAGTAGGGTTGGTTGCGTACTAGGGCAAGTGAGGGCCGGATGGCTCTCAATAGCGGTCCTAGTGAATTCAAGAGGTAAAGTGTGGTGCCTGATAATTTTGAGTCTATAAGTACAGTTCAGGCTCAAGCTTTTGAAGCAACTTATGAAGAAAGGCACAAAACGATATATGATGTTTTGACTTGTGGTGTAGTATTTGAGAGACATGAAATGGTCGTCGTTCTTGAGATAGCATTGCCTCATGATTTAAGGTCACTCGGGGTGAGTGAGGTTGGAATAAGTTAGGTATTGAAGGGAGATATTAACATTTCTAAGGTAATCCAGGATAAACTAGAAGGAAGTAAATTGATTAGCCATAGTTGAGTTGGCATATTGATGTCAATGATCGGTTCATGCAACGTGATCGAGTTATGCATGTGATTTGTGGCGGTGCATTTGAGACTTGTCGGCCACAGTGATTGATGTTATTCTGAATTATTCGTCTGTTAGGGGCCTGTTATGAGTAGGTAGATCTATGGAAGGGTTATGGTGGCTTGGACCACTACTTAGAGGTTGGTATATTCGATGGTTATGAGAATCCGTCTGTATGTTGCTATAGTTATCCTGAAGTGTGTTAAATGGAAAGTCTTATGTGATAAAGTATTATCCTATCGTCAGTTCTAGAGTTGTGATGGAAATCGTGTCTATCGTATATCAGCACGTGAGGTGCAGTGAGTGGTATGGAATTTGAAGTATGCATCAAGGTCGCAGTTTGGTCAATGAATGTGATATAATGTGCTTGGATGAACATGAAAGGAGTTTCAGTGTTTTGAGTAAGATGGGTATTAATGTCAGTATCACTTGAGATCGGTGTTCTGTGAGAAAGGCTTTGCATCTCGGTTAAGGACTCCTGATCGCTTTTCAGTGTTAGTGCAGCCGGTGTTTTGAATGTGCAGGCCCGTTTAATTATTCGGAAGATGGTGGGAGCTTTTCCCACAAGAAGATTGTATAGGTGTGACATGTAGTCACTTGATTGGTTAGAAATTTAAACCAAGTATGAAGATTTTGGTGATATCATCCTTTTGAGAATTTATGCCTGGAGGGCAGTCTGCTTATTGGGTTATAGACATGTGAAATATTATTGACTTAGCTTGGCACGACCAGGATAGACTTAAGGTCAGTGGATAGATTTAAATGTGGAAGTGAGCCTTGCGTCAGGCCAGTTGTGTTTCTTCCAGCAATGCGCCCTTTATGGAGGGATAGTCGCGGTCTTATTTCGTGGTTAGTTAATTCATGTAAAGATATATTGTGCCGTATGAGTTGTGAGACGGCTTGGTAAATTCCTTATGTGTTGAGGTTCCGCTCAGCGGTGATGTTATATGAGCATGATGGCTCTTGAGACTTAGATCATATATCGCACCTCGGTTGTGCTTGAGTTTGTAGCCTATAGCGCTATATATTTCCTTGTGACTGATATCATGCACCTTAGTGTGCTTATGATCGATATTCAGTATTTTGATGTGATGAGCTATTCAGCTCGACGTGTGGCTCCTTGTGTGAGTTTTATATTTGGATCGGGTGGCACGCCGCCATGGTTATATTGTTTGGATCGAGTGGCAGGCTGCCATGGGTATATTGTTTGGATCGGGTGGCACGCCGCCATGAGTATATTGTTGGGATCGGGTTGCACGCTGCAACAATATGATGTTTATTTCAGTGTCCATATTTGCTTTTATGTGTTTTGTTTCCTATTTTTCTGAGGAAGTCCATGTTAGTGTGAGAGTTGAATAGTTCTCTCTAGTGTTTGCCTTCCTTTTGTATCACGTACGAATTAGTAGCCTACTGGTACATTGTGTCATCTTGCAGGACTTTTGATTATGTATGAGGTGGCTTATCGCCTGAGCAGTTCATACTAGGTGAGATGAGGTTATGGTATTTGGGGTCAGTGCAAATTGATTATATGAAGTATATTATAGAGTAAAAGATCATTCTCTGGTTTAGGACAAGGTAATGGATCTTGTCGGAGTATAGACCCAATGAATTGTTGATTCAGTAGTTGGTTATGGATATCGGCACATCTCTTCCGTCGTGGCAGTATTGTAAAAGTTAGAACAAGACCTATGTAGATCATGAGGTGCAATGGGAGCATCTGATTCGTCGAATTTTTGGCTAATTTGGTCATAAAATATTATCGTGATCCTGTGGATTTTGTGTTGCAAGGTAAGAATCCAGCAAAGTTATGCAGTCATGTTTGAGGACGACGTGTGAGGAATAATTGGTGATCTCTTGATGAAAACAGGCCTGGCATAGAATTTCGGATGTTAGAATTAGGCTCTAAGACTTATTTGTTTGAATAAGAGGGAATATTTTCAGATTATATCAGGCTAATGTGCTCAGCTGAGTTTGATATTCATTGTCCCTTTGAGATTTTAAGGCATGTTGGGTTTCACTTCTGTTCAGCTAGACGAAGATCTGTCTTATGTTGAGGAGGCAGTGGCCATTATGGATATGCAAATCAGGAAGCTAAGGTCAAAGAACATCGCTTCAGTAAAGGTTCAGTGGCGAGGTCAGCCGGTCGAGGAGGCGACTTGGGAGACCGAGCAGGATATGCGCAACCAGTACCCTCATCTCTTCACCATTTCATGTATGTTTTCTATGCTCGTTCGAGGATGATTGAATCTTTTAAGGGTGGGAAGATGTAACGACCCGACCGGTCGTTTTTGAAATTTACGCCCCAATCCACAATTTAACTGTTCCCCTAAGTTCATTTCTGCTGCTGTGGTTTGCCGGGAAGGTCGGTTCTGGAATTTGGAGTGTTTTGGGACACTTAGTCCCTAAATGGGAGCTTTATAGTTGGAAAACGGCCTGTATTTGGAATAGTGTTAAGACGACCTCGGAATGGAAATGTGATTGTTCCATTAGCTCCGACAGGTGATTTTGGGGTTGAGAGCGCGTTCAGAATGTAATTTGGAGGCCTGTAGCTCAATTAGGCTTGAAATGGTGAAGTTTGAAATTTTTGGATATCCGATCGATAGGTGAGATTTTGATCTGGGCGTGGGAAAGGGATTCCAACCGTTGCAGTAGCTTCGTTAGGTGATTTTGGATATGTCTGCAAATTTTCAGGTCATTCGGACATTGTTTGGTCGGGTTTTTGATAACATGTACGTTTCAGAAGTTTTGGATGAAACTTAGGCTTGAATTCGCTTTAATTTGGTGATTTCCGTGTTTAAGGGTATGTTTTTATGATTGGAACAAGTTCGTATCGTGTTTTGTGAGTAGGTTTGTGGTTTTTGTTGGGGGTCCCGAGGGCCTCGGGATGAATCCGGCGTTCCAAACGGACCATTTTTGAGTTAAATAACACAGCTGAACTGCTGCAACTGCCACTCTTCTACGCGATCGCGATGGTCCTCCCGCGATCGCGATGCCTTGTCAGTTGCTTCTTCATGATCGCATTCTGTCCTACGCGATCGCGATGCTTTAAAACTCCTCTCCACGTGATCGCAGTCTTAGTCACGTGTTCGCGTAAGGCAATTCCCGGACCTGGATTTTTCTTAAACGTGATCGTGATGCATGTCACGCCCCAAATCGAGGGACCGGCGCCTGACTAGGTAGCCCCAGTCAAGCGGACCTGGGTGCCTTTCATTCCCACGTGTTACCCCTGTGTTGATTATTTCTCATTAACCAAATACCTTACCAATTATAACCGATTTCACAATATACAAACATAACCATGCGAGTGATTCATTAACAAGTTTACAGTTTTTACAACGCCCAACATAATATAAACATGAGCCTCGAATCCCACAGTTTACATGTCTACGGAACCTCTAGGATACAAAGGACGATACAATACTTGCCGGTAACAATGCTCCGGCTATACCTTACACAAAATCAAAATAAAGTCTAAACAAGAGTTGCATGAGCCACGCAGGGCCCCGAAAGGAAAGGGGCTCACCAAAACGGGCAGAATGAAGGATGCTACTGCCGATGAGCTGAAGTACTTGCTATTGATTCACCTACAATCATAATACGAATGTAGCGTCCCCGACAAAAGGGACGTCAGTACACTTGAATTGTACTGGTATGTATGGACAAACTTTGTCCCAAGTAAACTCAAGCCATTAAATTACATTAAAACTAATCAAGCCAGCCAACCATGTTTTCCACCCTTTACTCATTTCAGATAAGCCTCAACATAAGCACATTCAAGGTCAACAAATAGAACAACAACCAATCAACAACATAAATTGCAAGTAGTCAAACATAGGGGCAATCAGTGCCCCACAGGTTGCAAACTCTCCTGCTGTTTCCTTTCACAATTTCACATCATTGATTTTTGTATCAATTTTCAATAGCGATTTCGATCGCTTTCCATCCTTATTGCCCCTGACCACCCTTATTACCTTGGCCACCCTTA